>CAJNIZ010013703.1:7672-23385 GCA_905231905.1 Symbiodinium pilosum
CGCCTCAGGTAACCCAAGGAGTTGAGCCGAAACAAACCATCCAGACATCATCATCCTCAGGGGCCTATCAGAAGACACCGTTTACACCACTCTCTAACAGTGGCCCGTGCCTTCTTCAAGTAGCCCCAGGGATTGAGCCCAAAGTGCCAGCATCCAGCATTCCATACATTGAACCTCCACGGTACCCTGGGCTCATGATGCAATCCGATCACTCACTGGAAACGGAATCAAGACCACAGTATTCCTACCTATTTTGGCCCTGATGGCCCCTGTACCTTTCAGGATAGGGAGCCTAACCCACAAAACCAACTGATAATACATCTTCCCAATGTGTTATGGTACCATCATGAGAATATTTGATACTAGGGGATTGGACGTTTGGAATTTTCGGGGCAGGTCTGGATCACTAGGTTCCGGTCAGGCTTCAGGGTTAAGAGCTGCTAGCATACATCCCGATCCCATCCGATCCCTTAAACGCTGAAATACTTAAACGGTAAACTCTATGGACTTAAAGCCCTCAAGCCTAAACCCTCTACCCAACCCTGGCAGACTGCACTTTCAGCTGGTCCGTGGCAAGCTCAGCTTCGTGCTGGCTCAAGCGCTAAACCCTTAACCCTACACCCTAAACCCTACGCTATAAGCCCTAAACCCTAATCTTTGTATTATGCTCAACATGGTAACTTAAACCCGAAACCCTGGGGTGGGGGGTTCAGGTTTCTAGTGCTCGGTATTCTCTCCGGATTCTCCCCTTGCGGTCCTTATATACTTGACTTGTAGTGTACTGTGCCCCAAAGTCCTATTGAAAGCATCTAGGCGCAGCATCAGCATCGGCTCTATGTGGAGGGCAATCCGGGAATAGTTTAGGGTTTGGGGTCAGGTAAGATCTTGCTTCACAATGCTGATTGGTTATTGCAGCAATTGCCGTGGTAGAGCTCATCTTTGATGTTGCTTGTCTGGCAATGGCACTGCAAGAGCGCTTGGTAAATGCAATCTTGTCAGCCACTTGCTCTTTATTGTTGTGTATAGATTTCGATGGCTTTATGCATTTCATGTAAAGAGCTCCTTCTAGAAAAGTGCCCTTCCAACTGAAACCTTCTAGCCCATCCCGCAGGAAGGTCTGTCAGTGTTTTCCTGCCGTGAGCGTAGCTTGCGCACACTATGTTTCATGAGAGATACCAAAAGCGATGGGGTCCCCTGAGATTAGGGGTACCAGTTTGGGGGTCCGCATAGTCAGGATTATAGATTATAATATATTTGGGTCTATAGTGGCGTCCCCTGTCTTGGGAAACTAGCAAATGGACATGTAAGGGACGCATAATACAGGGTGCTTTCACGGGGTGTGTAGTGCATTGCAAATGTTGAATATGCCGATGACGATGTTGGGAGCCTGCATTTTTGGAAGCCGTGACGGAGACTCTGTTTGATCTCTTGGTCATGAAACACACCAGTAGCTTTGTAGGACACACTGAAAACAGCCACTGCTAGAAAAGCACTGCAGTTTTTGCGCTATAATCAGGCTTACCGCACATGATAAAGATTGAGTTTTGTTTGTCTTTGAATTCAAAAAATGTGCCATTGCTCATCTGTAAATCCGCGACATTCCACTACCACTCCTGGTGTATAATGCCTGCGACCCACATGCAGGCATATTGGAGCCAGGTCCTGGCATGCTCTACATTCTTCGCCAGTCGAAAGGGGAACTAAGCCCATCAATGATGCCTTTGTTGTACCCTGCCATCTATAGCTCGGACTTGCGTTGGATTATTTGCATCCCAAGGGAAAAGAGTAGGTTGAGCAAACTGACATGTGGGTATTGTTCTAAATTCCCTATAATACGCGGTCCTATATTTGGGTTCCCATTATAATACGGGGCCCTATATAAATTTCCCCCATTTTGGGAACAGTATTTTATGGAAACTTCCATGTATGCTGCTCCCCCTTATGCGGCTGCGGCGCGCGCCGCGCCGAATGCGCCCACACGTCGGCCGACTGCCCATCACTGGGCAGCAAGGCGGGCGGAAATGAAAGGGTTAAGGGTTTAGGGTTTAGGGTTCAGGGTTTAGGGTTTAGGGTTTAGGATTTAGGGTTTAGGGTTCAGGGTTTAGGGTTTAGGGTTACTCTTTGCATGAGAAGCTAACGGTAAGGAAGCCCTTTGCGCTCAAATTACGGTTGTCGTTGTTGAAAAGGATGCATAGGGCTTGGACCTACGGGTGGCTTCTAATCTTGTAGGTCTCCTTCATGCGCACACCGGGAATTCAGAACATAGCGCAGGGGCAGATATTGTAAGTCAAAACATCATCTTATCCCAGACCATGGCTTCCATCACTCAAAGTGTTGCGGTAGTCCCAACTATAGGTCCTCCAGAATGGGACTCCGAATTTTTGAAATCATGAGATGGGAAGCCTACATTTTTCTTGACCTCATCAGTGTCCTAATGCTTACTCTTTGGTAGACCAATGAAGCAGTAGCAAAGCATACCAGTAAAGCAAGATCGTCATGGCTTTTGTAGCCCCTTTCTGCAGCAATTTGACATCCTAAGCTGCAGGGATGGACATTTCATTCTCGGCGCCTCCTCAAAAGCGGACAAGACATAGCAGTGAAGGGGCCCTGCATTTTGATCTGCTTGTAGGACGCTGCTATGATGATGTGAAGATCGTGGTCCCCAGACCCTAAACCAAATTCTCTGTACCAGAAATTATTTGCCTTGTTCTTTCAGAAGCTTCGACAGAATAAGATAGTGCATGGTACCCCGCCTACCTGGTGGTGTGTGCTTTGCAGCATTCATACGGGTGGCTGCCCGCTGCACTGCAGTCCTCCTGAACCCTGAAACCCTTAACCCTTAAACCCTAAACCCTTAAACCCTAAACTGCAACTTGAAATCAGAAACCGTGAAGCCCCAGCCTTGGGGATCATACCTCGAGCCTATGCCTCAAAGATTAGACACTGCCCCCATCCTGGCCTATACCAGTACTGACTGTGGTTTAGGGTTTAGGGGTTTAGGGGTATAGGGTGTATGCATATATTTCAATCTTGAGTTAATATACTGTTCCTATACATGACTGTCACAACGTTGCTGCCGCAGTCAAGCTAAAGAGCTCATAGTGCAGGCGCACAACTTCTAAGGACTGAACCCGTAGCCTTGGCCCTACTGAACACTGAACGCCAGAACAACAGAGGGTTTAGGGTGTAGGGTGAACCCTAAACCCTAAACCCTACTGGTATTCTGTTGAGGTCCAGGTGAACACTGAGCCCTGAGCCCCAAACGCTAAAGAGTCCATAGTGCAGGCACACCCTAAACCCTAAACCCCTAGGCCCGAAACGCCTGAACCCTAAACCCCTAAACTCTCCACCTTGAAGCCCAAAACCCCTAAACCCTAAACCGCGAATTAAACCCCTAAACCCATGCAGGCACTGGCATGCACAGATCGATCCGACTCTCCGTCTGAATGCTCAGCAGGTTTGGGACTAATTACGCAGGGTCTCATTGTTTTTCTGAGTACTGTGAAGACTTGAAATCCTAAAGTTAGGGGTACCGCTTAGCGGGTCCCAATACTAAGGACTATAGGATATTGGGGTCTATATTGGGGTCGCTTATTTTAGGGAACTACCAAATACCACCACAACTTCCAGGTTCTCTCATTCAATCTCAGGGTGTGGCCGCAATATACTCTTCGACATTGGGTAAAATGCTAGGAACCTGCCTTGGTAAAAAGACCCCCCTCCTGAGTTGTAATCCCTCAACCCTATAAGCGTGAGGCTCCAATCCTGAAATGTTCAGGGTTTAGGGTTTAGCCCTTTATCCCCGAACCCTGAAACCCTAAACCCTACACATGCATGCGCACACAATGTCTTTATGACCCTTGTACGCGCAATGTGGAAGCCTGAATACTTTTCATTGCGTATCGCACCACTAACTGGAGAAATGCCCAAAATCCCAAAGCCTAAACCCAAAACTCAAACCCTTCCCAACCACAAATTCTTAAAATCCTAGGACAGGGCCAGGTTTAGCAGTCGTCCTCGCTGCAAATGCACGTGGAGGGGCCGGGCTTTGGGAGAGGGAGCCAATGTTCCCTACAGTTGTACCACTACGCAGCTTAGGGTTGAGGGTTTAGGCTTAGGTAAAGGTTGTAAGGTTGAGGGTTCAGGGCTGCATTAACGGGACCCCCAACATGGCCCTCCGTGAACCAATGTAGCCCCGCCGAGGCCCTGAATCATTGGTTTTGGGTTTAGGTTTGGGGGAAAGGGTTGAAGGTGCAGTGTTCAGGGGTCAGCGTGGAAGGATTGAGAGTTCGGGTCTACGACAAGAAGGTTTGGTAACCCCAAGCCACAGAGCAAGAATCTAAGAAGAGGCACATGATAGTCATGGATTCCTATTTTTTGCCTGGAATAGCCTAGGATTTCAAGGCTTTGGTTTCAGGGCTTAGGGTGTAGCGTCTGGGGCTCAGGGGTCACGGTTGAGGGTTTGGACTTTAGGCTTTGGGGTGCAAGGATGGGGATCTGGGATTGTTTTTGTTTGGGGGCAGGGGGGTTGGATGTGCTTTAAGTAGACCGTGAATATCTTCAGGCATTAACAGTTAAGGTATGCTTTCGACATTGCATGCTGCAATATACACTGATATGGGTTCCATGGGTTCCATTCTGATCAGGGCCCTGGGTCTTTATGTTAGGGGCGGCAAAGCTCGTACCCTTAAACCCTGCATCCTATACTCCCCCCATGAAACATGGAATCCCGTGCGGGTCGTTCGATTCTACAGGCAGCTAGTCTCACCTTAATTGAAAGGAGGATATGAACTGCAGAAGCCCTGAGAGCAAGCTTGTTGCAGGCAGTGCGCCGGAGAGCGGAATCTACGGTTGCACCCGGTCAGCATTTGAGACCCCTTTCTGCTAGCCATTAGGGATAAACGCCTATATTCTATTAGGGTTGGAGATCAAGGATTCCCTTCAGACGTCGAGCCCCGAATGATACATTTTGACAGGGAGCCCAGACCAGGGAATGCAAACACTTTGAAGCATAAGCCGGCGTGTAGGTCAAGGTGCCTCAACCACTCGAATGGTAGGGAACTCTTTGATGAGGGGTCCGTCCCCAGCACCAACTGCTGCTGCTGCTGCTGCTGCTGCTGCTGCTGCTGCGACAACGACCACGATGACGACGACTTACCTCATTATTTGGGATGTTCCTGGTTGATCAAGACATGTTGCAAAAAGCAGCATATCCTCATCATCAACATAGCCAGGGAACACGACAAAGCTTCAGAAGGGTTTTAACGGCCCCTTTTCCTTGACTCTATTGTCTGTTACATGTCATTGTTCCAAGCAACATTCATTCTTCGCAATATGCCTACCGGCTTGTCCCCCCCCCCTAATATAAAACCCTACCCCCTAATATTGAATATTCTCAATATGGTATATCATCACATGCACGGAATGTTTAATGTTAGGGGGTGGGGGGGGGGTTCTTTGATATTAGGAGGAGATGCGTCCTACATAACAATTTTACAGCCCTAGTTTCCATGTCAATTTCCTTTCTTCCCGACTGATTTTCCATTCCTTGGGTGACACTCTAAACACTAAAAACTAAATCCTGAACCCTAGTCCCTAAATCCTAAACCGTAAGCCCCGAACCCTAAATCCTAATCCCTAAACCCTCAATCCTCTCCCCTGATCCCTCAACCTCCTTTATAAACCTACAGCAGAGACATGAAAGACCATAAGGTCTCCACCCCAGAGACTCGCACGCTGCCCAGCGATGAGCTGCTTGCCGAGTCGCTGAAGAAACGCCAAGAGGACCATTGATTGAGGTTTAGGGTTTAGGGGTTTAGGGATTTGGGTTTAGGGATTAGGATTTAGGGCTTAGGGGTTTAGCTTCGAGGGCTTAGGGTTAGGGGGTAGGGTTTAGGGGTCTAAGACAGTGCTTGGTGGTCAGGGGCTCTTAGCAAGTGGGCAAATAATGGAGAATGACCTGGGCACTACCATGTTATTTGGGGCTTTAGTTTCTAAGGTCAGCGGGACATAGTAAGTAGGCTAAACAATGGGCATAACTAAGGTGACTTTGTGGCTTATCGGAATTATAGGTCTAAGCCCCTCTGACCCACCAGGTGGATGCAAGAAGCACATGGACATACACGTTCCCAAACTCACATTGGCGCCCCCCAAAAGCGGCTACTGTCATGTTCTGCAGAGGACTTGCATGAGTTCCAGGTCGTTTTTGGAGGGTAAAACCCCAAACCATCCTAAACCCTATATAACCCCATTATAGTAGTTTCCATTTTCTTTTCCTTGATCCCAATATTACCCCCATATAACCCCAAGGGTTTGGAGGGCTCCTGGCAGAGATCTGGGCTGAAGCCGCTTGTTGCTTGGTTGGTCATGTCTAGAGTTGCAAGAAGTCTTGGCATCTGCGTCTGTACCTGCATGATGTTGGCACCCACAAGATGTTTCTTTGAGCTTGTTGTCGTTTTCCCCAAATGGTTGCTGCTGCGGCAAGGAGTTGCAGAAGCAGCGCCCCAAGCGCTTTGTCGTCCGGACCATGCGCGGCTTCCTCAACGTGCACACAGAGCCAGGGGACCCGTTCAGGTGCCTCACAGAAGTGGGGTTGTGGGTGCATATGTTGCAAACCAACTCAAAGTGTCGATGTAGGTATATAGTACATACTTAAGGGGTTCCTACATTACTTTCAGGGTCCAGGTATATACTATAGAGCTACATGGACCATTTAGGTGAGGTTGGGCAGGAAGTCGAAGCACTCCTGCACACGTTATGTTCCCGACGTGCTACTCTAGCATGAGCTATACTGTAGACTCCTTTAAGGGGGATTATTTAAACGGGGAGTTTGATGGGGGTTGTTTAGGGGGATACTACGGGTTTAGCGAATGCTACCGCTAACAACTTTCCTTGCAAGAAGCTTACATGTGACTAAAAACAACAGGACGAAGACGTGAACTTATAGTACTTTTCAAGGCGACATGACTCTGAACGTGAAGTGTCCCTTTTTCCACTCAGGCATTGCTGTTGTCCGAGGTCTGGATGTGTGTACGATGCATCCATGCCAACCAGGAAAAAACCCTAAACCCTAAACCCTAAACCCTTAACCCTAAACCCTTAACCCTTAACTCTTAACCCTAAACCCTACCTCCATTAGTCATCGTCATCTTCACCCAGTCTGAACAGACCATGGTAGGGCCTTGCAAGTCAAGTTTCTCAGAGCAACTCCTGTATTGCTGTTTAGGGTTTAGGGTTTAGGGTCCACCCCTAAACCCTAAACCCTGATATGGCCCCATATAGCCCCAGGATCCCAAGAGTAAATAATCTTGAAAGGCCAGCGGTACTTTACACTTCTGAAATCTTCTGAAGTTCATGCCCTAAACCTTTTAAAGCTCTTGACCCTAACTCCTAAGTCAAGGAACCCACCAGGGGTCTGTATCTGAATTTTTCATGTGGGTAGCCACCCCACCCGGAGGTGTTCTGGTTTAAGTCCTAACCCACGCAGTTGATGGTTTTAGGGTTTTTGGGTATCGGACTTAGGGTTTACAAAAGCCTGGCTCCCCCACCCTTCTCGGGAGGGCAGACAATGTCGTTGGCCAACTGCTGGAAGGGCAAATTGTGACCGGTTTGCAGGCCTGGCTGCTTGCTTGTTCTGAGGCAGAAGTTTCTTGAAACAGTCCCTAGAGAATCCGTGGTTATAAGGGTAAGCCCGAGTAGTTCTTATAGAAACTGATCTAGAAACTCATCTGTTTCTCCTCAAACTGAAAAGCCTAAACAGGGCTGCACAAACCCAGGTTTGCTTCCAGCTGAGGCTACGGTGGGATATCCTTACTTACTGTCTGCGATTCTTTGGGACTGTTAGATGTTAGGCAAGAGTCAAGCTTTTGGTCAGGTACTATTTTGGAATTTCATCCGTGTTTGCCGTCTGCATGGAATGCTGAAATAGTCATGATGGCAATGTCTCGTATACCCGCGTTTTTTTGTAGCAGAAACAGAACAGCTAAGGTGTGCAACAAGTGTACAGGTAAGTGTATATATACGCCCATGCAGCGACCATGCCATTATGTCGTGCCCAGCCCCTCAAGTTTATTTGCCCAAGATTGTTGTCATAACTAGTGGTGCCTCCAGCCACGTCTGAAGCCCTTACACAGCTGGGCTGTGTCTCAAACGCACCGGTGTCGTAACAGCAGAACAGAGAAACCGCAGTCAATTTTTAGCCCCTCGACGCCTCCGTGTGCACCGAGCAGCAGCCGTTTGAATCCAAAGGCCTATAGCCCCCCTTAGGTAGATGGAATATGGCTTTGGGTATAGTAAAATAAGAACCCCATATACCCCAGATTCCATCTACTTAATGAGGACTATAAGTCCTAAACCGCAGCAACTCCAGGAGATGGAATCATTCTAGGCAAGCCTGTGTTCTCTCAGCGCCACCAAATTTCTTAGCAAAAAGGGGTTACTTGCTTGGCTCTGCATTACGCCCCCGCGCGACCTTCAACATTGCCAGTAGAAGTCCGAAAGGAGAAGACGTACAGCAACCTTATGCGCCTATAACTAAACCCCGAAAACCTAAACCTTGTACCCCAATTCCCTGCACGCACCTCTCTGCTTTCCCGGCCTAGCCTACAAGAGCCTGGGGAGGCCAGGGCCAGCAAGCTCCCAGACCACCCAAAAACAAACCATCAATGAAGAGAACGATGAAGCCCTTCACCCGTTGAACCTCCTAAACCCCCATACCCTTAAACTCCTGACCCTTTAACCTCCTCACTCCCTAAAACCTCGAGCCTCTGAACATGTAACCCCAGGAGAAGGGGGATTGGGTCTACCACGACGCGGGCGGCTGGTCCATCCGCTTCCACGGCGGTTTTGAGTGGCTGCGGCCCCTTGAGGAGTCGGAGGGGCCTCCCTGAAATTTATACCTTAAGCTTCTAAACCCTAAACTCCTAACCCTAAACCCTGCCCTGAGCCCTTCACACCCTAGAAGGTTCCTTTTTCTGGTCTATAGCCCCAAGCTTTGGAGCGTCAGAACACCCTGAAGATGACAATCCCCACTCCCTGATAATCAGTCCCACCTCAATACTAAATGTTGTCAGTGTGATAGTGATAATCATGAAACATAACAGTCCCTACACATTTAAAGATGCGGTAGGCTGAATGTTCATTCTTAGGCAGGTGAGGGAGTATCAAAGTCTGCAAGTTCTCAAGACAAGCAGCTGTCGCTTGATGGCCGCAGTTTGTACATACGCTTTACGGTTGCAGCTTTGTGTTGATATTGGTGCTGGCCTCAGCCTTTTTTAAACGAGTAGCTTGTATCCAACATCTGATGCTGCACACCGCATGCGCCCAGTTTGACGATTACGTTCGCGCATTCGCGCCTAGCATATCGGTTCGTGCAGAAAAGTGTTCCCGCTCCGGGCTGTGCATGAGAGCCCAACCTTTTTGGTTTGGCAGGGCGATGCCATAGTAAGATTAACAGAAATCCTAGAAAACAGCCTGCAATAATTCTGTGTTATATGGGCAGAACTCAAAAAGTTAGAGCGCTGACTCACAAAACATGGAAACCTCTAAACCCTAAACCCCTAAACCTCTAAACCCTAAACCCCTAGACCCTAAAACATGCTCCTAACTGTAGAAGACGATGCCGAGGCGGCTCGCGAACCGCTTCTCGCGCAGCCGCCGGAGCCCTGGGTTCGGCAGCCGTGCTCTGGGGCTATTTAGGGTTTAGGGTTGGGGATTTAGGGAAAAGTTTAGTAGCTAGCATTATTTGCTGTTCCAGTTTCAGGGATCAAGTGGTCAGACCGTTAAACAAACCTCATTAAAAGACTAGCTCTCAGTTTGGCAATGTTTGATTAGGGTTTATGTGGTAGTTTCCCAAAATAGGGGTACCCCAATACAGACCCCAATGTACTATAATCCTTATTATAATGACCCCAAAAAGGTACCCCTAATTTTAGGAAACTCCCATGTAGTTTGATTCAGGAGGGAGAGGCACGACTTCACACGAGTTCGCAGCGCCGTGGTATTCTTCGAGACCGTTGACTGTATCTACACGTCCCTGTGCTGCAGCCATAGTCCCAAACCTCAAAACTAAACCTTCCCAAACCTTGAACTCTGAAACTCAGTCCTCCGATATTGGCGGCTTCTCGGACTCTGACTCAATGGGCATCAAGTGGCTGATTGCCCTCATTTGGCCATAGGATCGCTGCGAGCGCTGCAACGACAGGGCACTGCTGCTGCCAGCACCGCCGCCACCGCCGCCACCGCTACGGTCACGGCTGTCACCACCATGGACCATGATTGTAATTGTTCTGCCCAATAGTAGTTACTGCCATGCGTGATGTTATCCCAGGAGGCTTCCAGAACTGTTTGCCGGATTGAGGCATGAAATCAGGTAGAAAACGCTCCATGAGCCGTGAGCCCTCAAACGCCGCACCGTCCGCAGCAATCCATCCTAACACCCTTATAGTTTGAGCTATACCTTAAGCCATCCTAGACTGCTCACAATCCCAAGTCTAAGGTCCTGACTATGGGCCACTAGTATTCGTTCTTACCTGCTTCCCGGGTCCGGACTACTGACCCTAAATTGGGCCCCTAAACCCTACACCCTAAACCCTAAAGGTATAATAGGAATTGTACAAGGATTCCAGGGTCTAGGGCCCCACACTACTGTAGGGGCCCATAATTCCAACCTCGGACCCAAATCCATCTTGGGATCTATAGTCCCCCTTCGCTTAAGTAGATAGAATACATGACCCCGCAGTATGGGGTTTGGGGTTTAGGGCGTAAGAGCGATTCCATATTGTATCTACTTGAGGGGGATGATACCCTGTGCCAGGCCTTTCTTCGAGCTCTCCCAAATTGACCTCACCGTGGGGGCAGCCTCCTTACTTCTTCAGAGCGCACAGATCTAAAGATCACCGTAGAGTTTTGAGGTCTATAGGGCTCCACAATCCTGCGTCAGGGTTTGACAAACATGCCAAGGGCATCAAGTTCAAGGTTGTTCGGCATTTTATGATCATGGGCTTGGGGATTATGTCCTGCTTGAGGCTAGGCCTATGGTCTTGTGGGCTTGAGCACAGTTACGGGATTACCGGGAAGGGCCCCCTTAGGTAGAAGTATATCTTATTTGGGGTTTAATGGGGGTATGCATCTTTGCAAGTCCTATAAAGTGTAGTTAGGGGACCTTTAGGGCCCTACCCTGTATAGGGTTAAGGATGAGGGTGCGGGTGCAGGGCCCTCTGAACTTCTAGAGCCTGGGGAGGCAACGGGAGAGCTCTCGAGAAGATTCAACACAGGGATGGGGGATGAGACCGTCATCCAAGCTGTCATAGTACTTTGAGGCTCCATGTTTATGAATATTCCCTACATTGGGCCCCAATGTCTATAAGTACTACCTACATTGGGCTATTTGGAACCTTAGGGGTAGGGTTCCCATACTGATGTTTGTTTGTTGCGTTGTTGATGGGAGAAACTGTGTACCACCTCGAGCCCTCCAGATACTGAAAATTACAGTAGCTCAAGCGCTCTGAGTGGCGCTTCGTCACTGGATTTCGAGCGAAACTGGAAAGGCTAAGATCTGTAAAGCTCAGAGCTCAGATGAATCACAATGATGAACCATAAACCTTAAACTCTAAACCCTATGGGTCATTATTCCGATAGCCGCTAGGTTTGGAATTTGTCAAAGACCACTAAGGAGCATGAAATAGCAGATTTCGATGATGTCCTCATCCAAAACCCATGACTTCTCCGTTCTACACACCGAACAACTCTTACTCCTAAAGCGGTTGGGTCAGGCCACAATCCCAGCAATAGTGGTATGATGGATATCTCGAGGGACCATAGCTCAATTAACTTTATCCCTGGTGGTCCGTGTTTGCGGGTGGAGGCCTAACTTAACCTATATCCTACTCCGTAAATGATAGCTTCCTTAGATGGGGGACCCCAATCTTGACAATGCTTATCATATGTACGGCCCCCCAAAAGTGTCCTTAAATCTAGGGCAGCCCCCAAATCCTGCACCCCAACCTAAGCCCTAAGCCCTGAATCCTAAGCCCTAAACCTAAATCCTAAACGGTAAACCCTAAACCTTAAATCCTAAACCCTAAACGCTATACCTCAAACCTAGCTTCAGCACAGGCAGAGACGCTGCTGGCCATCATCAGCCAGGAGGCTCATTCATGGGGCTTCTAGGGTCTAGGATTTAGGGTTTAGGGTTGAGGATTTAGAGTTTAGGGCTTAGTATTTAGGATTTAGAGTTTAGGATTAAGGGTTTGGGGTGCAGAATTTAGGGTTTAGGGTTCAGGCTCCTAACCCTACTTGGAAGTTTCCAAAAATCAGGGTTCCTTTGGCGACCCTCCACATTTACAAGTACCTCCAAATGACAGCTGCAGGAGTGTCAAAGTTTGTTGAAGGGGTTGTGAAACTAACTCAACCCCAAAAAACCCAACCCCCGTACCCTAACGCCTAAGCGTCTCCGATCCTCAACCCTAGGCCCACAGATTCTGCACCCCCTTCCTAAGCCCACTAACCCCTAATTCGCTAGCCCAAGCCCTAAAGCCTGCGCCCTGTTGTCTAAGCTTTAGTGTGAGAGAGCATGTGTACCAGAATCTCAACTCCTTAAAAGGGGGTTATATTGGGGATTATATAGGCGAGTATTATCGGGCTTATTAAGGGGGATACTAGGAGTTTCGCCGTAGCTCATGTGTATTATCGGTGCAACTTGAATGCATGGTCAGCTGACGTAAAGGTCATCTGCTTGCGCCACGTCTTGGCAAACAGCATCTGGTCAACAGACGTGTTGCGCGTATCGTCCGAGCTTGACGCAACGACCTCCGAGCGCTAAGCCACCGATTCAGGAATGTGCCGTATTGCTTAAACCCAACACATGAAGCCCTAAGCCCCAAGCGCCAACCCCTAGACACTAATGTAGGGGCCTACATGGCTACCAAGATTGTGGCCCTAGATGCCCTGTACAAGTATGCTATAGGGTCGTAAATAATAAGCCCCAACATATAACCCCAATATACTATAGTAGTTTCCATTTTCTTTCCATTGTCCCAATAAAAACACCAATATATCCTCTAAACCCTAAACCCTAAACCCTGTAGTTTCCATTTTCTTTTCCATTATCCCAATAAACACCCCAATATATCCTCTAGACCCTAAACCCTAAACCCTGTAGTTTCCATTTTCTTTTCCATCGTCCCAATCAAAACCCCCAATATATCCTGGTATTTGATGTAGGCCCCGTACCGAGCACCCTCGGCTGCGCTCCAGGGCCAAGGCAAATCCTCGATGCTCTTGGCATTGATGGGCCACGGAGCTGCATGTACTGTAGGGGCCCATATTGTGGATTTAGGCTTTAGGGGCCTAAATAATTATATACCACTATTAAAGTTCCATATTCCTTATATGATTATAGTATAGGGTACTTCAAATGGACCTCAAAAGATGAGATGGGTAATTATTTAGGCCCCCATATTAGAGAGTTTAGGGTTTAGGGATAACTTTTGATGTTAAAAGTCCCGCATGACCGTAGTATACTACAATATGCTACAATGCCTTCGTTCCCATGGTATACGGTACCTGGGGTGATGCAAGATTTCCAATACAACCGAAGTGCCTAGCGGCTTATTGTCTAAGATGGGTAGTTTTCAGGTAGTCGTGTTAATTAAGGCTTGAGGGTCTTTAGGGTCTTTAGGGCCTCAAGGGCTTAGCGTTCAGGATCTATGGGAATAAACCCTAAACCGTAAACTCTAAACCTCTAGGCTTGTCAGCGTTCAGGGCTCAGAGATCAAGCGTTAGCACCTGGATTTTTGTACAATTATTGTACAATTATGGGTCCTTCTGTACATTCCCTTTAGATGGCCAATGATACTTCACAGGCATTGCCTGACAGATGTCCTGATTTTTTTCCCCTCCATAGGGCTTGGTGGGACATCATGCGGCGTTTTCCTGTCAGTGTCCTTCCAGAACGAGAACAGAAACCCTAAACCCCTAGGGTTCAGGGCTTAGGGCTGTAAAGCTCGCATAGAATCTGATTCCAGGGGAATTGCATGGGTTGAAATACTGGTTGGGCTCCTGATTAATCTTACTAACGTTGTTTTTGCCATAGTCGCGGCATCGCGCCCTCAATGTGAACAGCAGCAATTGAGCTGTAGTCTAAACTCCTTAAAGGGGTGCTATATAGGGCAGTATATCGGGGATTATTTAGGGGACTACTACAAGGGTTATTAAGGGGGCTACCAGGAGTTTAGACTATAGCTCAATTAAGGTAGCAGTGCGCAGTAGGGCAGCTTCATGCGGCCAGAGGGATTTTGCTGTAAACAAAGTTGATCCTTGAGCTTTTTGAATTTGGGCCTATGGAAGTCCATGTCCTCTATAAAGAAATATATAGACCTCTATGTGTTTGTTTGATTCTGTTGGAGCATCTGTTTTGTTCTAAGTATCCCAACCCCGGCTAGGATCTCTAGGAACGAATACAAGCGCCAGCATGGAAAGGTCTTGTTCCTTGAGGGAAGGCGTTTACACGGGACGCGATGGGATTAAACATGGGCAGTAAGTCTCACAAATTGTAGTCCAGGCTGTAGAAGTCTAGTTATGTAACTTGGTGGCTCCTCTCAACTTCTTAAGTAGAGCCCTACAAAAAATTGAACCCCAAACCCCAAAGCCTAACAGTAATTCGACCACGAGAAGACTCAGAACTCTAAAGCTAGGCTTCAGGGCTTTGCAACTTGGCCCTGCCAAAGATTTCTTTCAGATAGTCCGGGGCTGCGACTAGCCTCACTAGGGTTTTGGGGTTTGAGGTTTTTAGGGTGTAGGGTTTAGGATTTGGGGTTTAGGATTAAGATTTTGGGTTTAGGTGGAGGGCATCTTGCACCACTCAATGTCCCAAGGTGCAATATCTAGCATTATTTTGGGTATATAGGGTGGTGCAAGGTTTCCTCCATCCCAGTATTCCGAGACTTTAAGCCCCAAACTGGCATATTTCTAGACGCAGGTATGATCGAAATGGGAGTGCAGGATTTGAGGTGACTTGAGTGGCTGTGTCCGGATGGCCTCTTACATCCCTAGCATTCAGGATGCACAAAATGGGGCAAGTTAAGTTCGCGGTTGCGCAGTCGTTTTCTCATGCCGGGGACACACCCGTTAAAACCCAGTCTCGACCCTATATGTGCCCCAGACCACATTAACAACTGACAGCATTGCCAAGGCGAAATGCCAATGAAGGCCTTGGTGACAAGAGAGTCTTGATCATGGGTTGGTGTTCTTGGTGGCTCTTGGTAGGGAATGTGGGAACGTATTATATCGGGATTATGTTGGGATTATAGTCCCTTATTGCCTGCTAACCCCCAGTAAGTGTTTGGGGCTCAGTCTTCTAGACTAGGTAGGCAAGAGCCCAGTTCATGATCAGGTAACATCCTATCGCCTCTTAAACTTACTACGAGAGATAGGGATCAGGGTTTAGGGTTTAGGGTGTAGGGTTTAGGGTCTAGAGATACCAGTGGTGTTTGGTAACCTACCTTCTTAGGTTTAGGGTTTAGGGTTTAGGGGCTCTACTCTGGGATTAAGGCTTAACTCGTACTTGTCTAGGTCCAAGCCCCTAGACAAACCCGGGTTGGAAAACAGCGATCTTCAGCGGCAATCTCTAGAGCAAACGGCACTTCAGCAAATGCAACAGTAACCCTAGGGACAGAAGTATACAAATATAATCTACATTGGGCCCTAAAGTCTGT
>CAJNIZ010013703.1:26873-38319 GCA_905231905.1 Symbiodinium pilosum
AATCCTAAACCCAAGAATCCTAAACCCTAAACCCTAAACCGAGCCAGGCCCTGGCAGCTTCAGACGGAAGATGCACGGCTTTCGCTCCCCAGGCTTCGACATGCTTCTAAGTTTAGGGTTTAGGGTTTAGGGTTCTAAATCCTGATATCATAGAGTTTAGAGATTTAGGGTTTAAGGATTTAGGGTCTAGGGTTAGAGGTTATAGCTTCTAAATCCTGATATCATAGGGTTTAGGGATTTAGGGTTTAAGGATTCGGGGCCTAGATGGAAAGGTTGTAGCTTCTAAATCCTGATATCATAGGGTTCAAAGATTTAGGGTTTAGGGATTTAGGGTTTAAGGATTTCGGGTTTAAGGGTTTAGGGGTTCAAGGTTTTTGGATTTAGGGTTTAGAGTTATATATCTTATGGCTTAGGATCCAGGATTGAGAAGACATTGTTATTTCACAGGATGCTGAATGGGAAGACAAAGCTGTCTCAGCGGATTCTTGATTTGAGCCCTTGATCTCAGAGCATTTAAGCTAAGCCCTAAACCCTAAACCCTCAACCGCGTTAGATTCGGAAAGCAATGCCTAAGGGGCGGTGCCCAACATCTGCTGATACTGCCTCGCATCGCCACGGGCCCCCTATTTTGCGCAATCCCCATGTATTACCCAAGGCTTCACTGGGTCGAGGGCCTCGACGCCTTAGGATAATTTCAGGATGCTAGGCCTGTTGTCCTGTCGTAGAGGCTTGTTAGCTTGTTTTTGAGCTTCAGGCACGCTAGATTCTGTTCTTCGGACATTCCCAGGAAGTCCAATATCGCTTCATTAGGTAACACACCTTAAATCTTGTCAGGGATTGCCAGTATGATTTAAGGAATATTCCCTAGTCAACGGATCTTGGACTTCCTGGGTTAAACCTCTGCATAGCGCCTGTGTTAGGGTTTAGGGTTTAGGGGGGGCTGTTTGGATTGCTAGAGCAAGCAAGTTTTTGGGATTGCAGACGTCAATCACGCGCGGCATAGTCAGGAGCCGTGGATCTTTGCTGGCACCTTACGCCCGGCGCCCAATGCCGTGAAGAAGTTATTGAAGGAGGTTCAAGTCTGTCCGGTGTGTATGAGAGGGCTTGGTATCTGCTTGTGATTTGGGAAGCCTGAATCTTTAGGAGTATTATCACCGGAGAATCCTTCTAGACTCAGGTCATGACCTTCATTGACCTCAGTTTGCTTTGTTGCTATTTCTATTACTCTTACTATTGTTGTTGCAGCTCATACTCTCGCAATCTACCCTAAACCCTATACACCCTAAGCTCTAGAGCCCGAACCCTAAACCCTAAAGCAACAAAAGTCCTATAGGCCTTAAAAGCCCCAAACCCTAAGCCTCCCAAGGATCGCCAGAAGACATTGTTGCACGGAGGAGCCCATATCCTAACGGACCCAGCTACCACGGAAGCCTGCGTAATTCCCCACAGACGGTCTTGGGTGTAGGGCTAGCAAGGGACCATTGAGGGTGGCCATGGGGGTCCCTTCATTGGCGAAATAGCTCCTACTATATGTTCCCTAGTTCGGATTCGGATTCATTTCCATAAATATCGGCTGTAGCTCATATGAGGTCCATTTTACAAGGACTTCAATTCCCTGAACCTAAAACCCTAAACCCTGAAGCCCCAGACCCCACCCTAAACCCAAACCCTACAGAAGTCTTACCAGGTTACCAGGATGTTCGGTCAACGTTGTTGAAGCGGGTTGGCAGAAGTTGCAGGGTGTCAGAAGCACTAGGAGTGGCCATCAAGCTAGAAAGATTGTGGACATATCCTGCTTGAGCCTCACCAAGACCCTAAAACCCTAAACCCCTACACCCCAAGCCCTAACTCAAAGGACAGTCAATCTGGCCTCTAACTTCGGCTGACTTTGCAGTTGTTCCTTGGAAGGTCAAGCCCTGCTACAAGGGCATATGAACCATAATCAAAACACTTTTAGGGGGTTGTAGGGGATTATATAGGGGACTACTATAATTAGGGCGGTTATTAAGGGGGATACTAGGAGTTTAGAATGTAGCTCATATGACTGCCATTCTGCATTGTGGTCTGTCTTCCCTGACACCTGTACAACGCTCTACCAGGAACGCTTGTTGTTGACACAGGCAGCGCCTTTTTGGGATACTCTCTATACTTAGGTACCCCAGTAGTACCGTAGTACCCTTTTCCCCTTCCGATCTAAGGGTCTCCTTATTAAAGCGGCACAGCATGAAAAAGGTGCCCGTATTATGAAGGGGTTACTGGGGTACCTAGATATGGTGAGTTGTATTATAAGTGAAAAAGGGACCGCATGTTGACAACCCCTCATGTACATGCAGATCTCCTTCAGGAAAGGCGCGGGCCTATGGGTTTAGGGAATTGTGCAGGATCAACTGGAAAAGAAATAGGAAATGTCCTGGCAACTCGGAAAAAGTGTCCCAGGGGTTCCTAGGAGCCCCCATTTTCAAAAAACACGCGCGTATTCGAATCAGGAAACAATACCAGGATTCCCTAAACCCTAAACCTTCAGCCCTAAACTACTTAGATCCCAAGGCCCCTCCAGAAAGACTCTGAGAAATCCTGCCAGTCGGAAAAAAGCCTCACCTTAGTCCCTAAGCCCTATAGACCTCAATCCTATTCCCTCGACCCCGCACCTTAAGCTGGAAAGCCTAAAGAAGACCTCAACCCACAACAACTGGGGGCGGATTCCTAGGATCCAACATCCTCTTTGGGCTGGACATGAACCAGAGCATCTATGACTCCGTTTTGGAGGCTGCCTTCTTGCAGAATGTAGTGCTTCAAATAACTAGTAATACGGTGGGTACTCAAAATCCTGTATGACCCTAAGTACCTCATACATCGGGAATTAGTGTACTGTAGTCTAGCAAGGTCATGCAGGATTTTTAGTATCAAAAGTACTATGAGCTTAGATTTGACGTCGACCGGGGCAACGACGAAGTTGTATCTCATACTTTTGATACTGCTGTTGCTACTATATCCCAGTATTCCTAGCACTGATACTGCTAGCATTTCCTCAGTTTTATCCATTGCTCTCACTGCTGCTGGTACATAGATATATGTTTGTGTACCATTGCTCCTACTCCGCTCTGGTTATACAGTTGAAACCATCGTTCTGCACATCGACTTACCATCAGCACGCTGGTCATTTTGTTTATGTGTACTACGTAGTTTAGACACCTAAAGCTTAAACCCTACATGTTTATCACAGTTTTCCCATGGTCATGTTGATTCTAGGGTGTAGCGGTAGGTCACGTAGGGTAGCCTTAGAGGGGTGAGGGATGAAAGGCGGTTCCCCTAATCTTAGTAGCTGGGTAGGTAACCCTTAACCTTTTGTGGTATATATAGTCCTATCATAATACAAAGGTTAACCTCCTTTGGGCCAGGGAACTCAGCAACTAGGTAATACGGCTGGCATGCTACAGTGACACATTGACTTGAACCTGGGAACGTCCTTTGGGGGTGTCGTAGCGTGTCTGTCTGAAGTCCACATGTGCAAGAGCCCAGAAATTCCAACATCCATTGATTAGGAAATATACCTTAAAGTATATTTGGGATCCCTAATATGCTTGAAGGTATGTTCCCTAATTAAGGGATATTGGACTTTCTGAGAGGGTCTTTGCTGATGAGGTCCGAGCAACCTAAACTCAACCATCCAATTGTGCAACAAAGCCCTCAAGAAGCATGTAGGTGTTGTTGCACGGAACTGACATATTTGGCCTCCAAACAGGTAGCAGTATAACCATCGTCATGTGAGCTATGATCTACTTTTCTAAAAGGGGGTTAGTTAGGGGTTATATAGGGGAGTCTTACTTTGGCAGTTTAAGGGGGATACCAGGGGTTTAGACTATGAGCCATAGTCTAAACCCTTCGTATCGCCCTTAAGGAGCCCTATCCCCATGATATAACCCCCTTTAAGGAGGATAGACTATAGCTTTGTGGTGTTCTATGCAGCCCATCCTTTGGGTGTAGAGTTCCTGGCGCTGGGGGCTTGCGGGAGTGCCTCCAAGCCTGTGGGCCAACTAGAGTTTAGGGTTTAGAGTTTAGGATTTAGGGTTTAGGGTTTAGGGTTTAGAGTTTAGGGCGTAGGGTTTGGGGTTTGGGGTTGAGGGTTCAGGATCTAGGGTTCAGGGCTAAGGGCTGAGGGCTTCAGGTTTCGGGTTTAGGGCTTGGGGCTTGATCGCCATGCCCCAATCCCTAAACCTGTAGTCTCTTTAGGACTTATGTAAATTTGTAGTATAGTATAGCCATAAGAAAGGGTTAAAGATATGTTTTATAGGTCTAAGGAGATTGCAGAAACCCCAAACTCTACACCAATCCCTAAACCCTGATTCCTCGTCACTCGTCACCACACCCGAAACCCCAAAGCCTAAGTGCTCCCCCTATTTTTCCCCCTAAACACTCGATGCTGTTTCAAGTATTTCCCTGCAGAAAGTCTCGGAGCATCCCAGGGCTTCGCCTGGGATAGCGCCTGCTTCTTTTCAGGGTTTAGGGTTTAGGGTTTAGGGTTTAGGGGTTTAACGTTTCAATCACAAATATCTGCCTATGCACTATACTCTTTATGTACATACGAATATGTATATACATATAGTACCCTTAACCATAAACACATACAATCATCCACATCGAGAGAAAATGCTGTAAAATCCTGATATGCAAAAAACACATGCCCTTTTCGCAGAGTTTGCGGTGTAGTGCAGGGCGTATAGGGGCTGTTCTGAGGAATTCGTACCACCTTGGGCTTTCGAATATCACGGTCCTAGACGACCTTACCCTGTGGGCCAAAGCCAACAGGCCTGTGCCCTCAAGACGGATCTCGCAACGATGCCCTGTGCAGACCTGCCAGTTGCCCAGATCATGGTGTTGGAGTTACCTCCCCAAACACAAATAAGCGGACACTAGCAACAATAGTAGTCCTACTGCGAGTATGAATCAAAATCAACCTAGCAGTGGTGATAGCAGTATAAGTAATGAAAACCATAATAACAATAACAATAGGATGTCCCAGTTTTGAACCCAATAGGAGTCCCAAGTTTTAGGAAACCCTGATATGAGATTTCTCGAAGGGGTGCATTTTTTTGGGAGGACAGGGATATGTGGGATTCACGTCGCCTTCCTTGAAAACCCACAGCTTATGGAAAGTGTGTAGGGGTCAAGGCGAAAGATTAAGGTTTCGGGGTTGAGGGTCTATAGGGTCCAAGGACTGCTAAGGGTCTGGTATGTTGAGGAAGCAGTTGCTCCAACTTACTTTTATGGGGGGAGGAGTAGGGAAACCACGATCCCCTAGACCCCAGGCCCTGGGCCCCTACGCCCGAACCCTAAACCCTCATAATCCCCGATGACCCCTCGGGTCCCTAAGAGGCCACTATTTTGCGAACCGCCAGATGACAGTCTTATGAACCACCATTCAAATCCGGTTTAGGGTTTAGGGATTTCAAATCTACTGTAGGAGCCTGAGCAATTGCCAGTATCATCTCAGTAGAAACCTTGTATTGGTATAGTCGAAAATACCCCGCAACCAAAGTCTTTTCGGTCACGCTCTTACACCAGCAGTTGTGTGCGTCTTTGCTTTTTGCACCATCGCAACTTGTCACTTTCTCACCTACAAACGCCTCCAGACAGACCATCCCTTCGCCATCTACCCAGATTCTCCTATGTGGTTTTTTTCTTGGGTAGTATATTGTAGAAAAGCCATGGGCTTTAGGGCTTAGGGGCTTGGACCCCAAAGGAACTACATAGGAGCCCTTGGATCGTTACTCGTACTCGTTACTGCGTCCCATGAACATCAACGAGGGGGAATCTGAGTTACAGAATGGATTGAGGTGTTCACCTCACCAAGTTCCCACGTAGTTGCTTCCCTATGTAAGGCTCACGTGGGAAACTCTCCAACTGAAATTTCCTTAGCTGGTGGAATTTTGGGATCTGGGAGAGGCAGTGAGGCCGCAATATAGACTCAATATAAACCCTAAACCCTATGCCAGTTTCCTAGACCTAGATTTCCTCTTAAAGCAGTCACCGTCTGGACGCCAAGGACGGATGTTGCAGCAGGTTTCAGCCTCAGTTTGAAACATCCTCAAGTCTTTCTGTAAGGGTGTAGGGTTTAGGGTTTAGGGTTTAGGATTTAGGGTTTTAGGGTTTTAGGGTTTAGGGTTTAGGGTTTAGGGTGTAGGGTTTAGGGTTTAGGGTTTAGAAAGCCCCCCTAGGCCCCAGCATTCATTTGCTGTGTTCATCATTCAGTCACATTGTTTAAGCGGGAACCTATAGGGGAGTATACACGGGGGCTCGTATGGGTTGTAAGAGGAACCATGATGCTTGGGAGTCTTCAAAAACAAGGGGTCCCACTTGGTGGTCCAAAAAATGGGGGAATATATGATTTTGGATGTTCTTGTGAATTACCCATACGCCTCCCAGTAACGGTAACGGTCTGGTTTACGTGTAGGGTTCCATTCTGGATTCCTGTGTCCATATATAAACTTGGGTGGGGGTCCATGGAAAGGGTGCACTGCGTGTGATACTAAAACTTCTGCATGGCCCGAAGTACCTTATGCTGTGCCTTTGGAGATGTGGTGTTCTCGCAGACCGATGTCATGCAGGGTTTTTGCATGAGCAGTAGTATGTTGGGAAGGCGAGCATACTTTTGGGGAACGAAGGGAACAACAGCTGCATTTACTTGCATTTGCAATTGTACTTCTCATATTCCCACGATTCTAGTGATGGTCGGTCAGGCAGGAACCCTAAAGCCTAAACCCTAAACCCGAAACCCTAAACCCTAGTAGCTTGCCGGGTGGCTTCTCGTGTTTCCAGACACACGTCAGCGTCTGCGTCAGCACGCCGTAGAGACGTGAACTGGGCAAAGCAAGCGGTGAGCGATCATATGAGGTATAGTCTAAACTCCTTGAAGGGGGTTATTTAGGGGATTACATAGGGGGAGTATGATAGGGGTTATTAAGGGGGATACTAGGAGTTTAGATTATGGCTCATATGAGCTACTGTCAAGAATTAGGGTTACCGAGGGACCATCAAGGGTGGACATAGGGGTTCCTCTGGTAGTTTATTATCATCCCGAAAAACTTTCGTACTAAGGACCTGTGTCCAGTATGCAGCTAGATGGGAGGTTCTCAAAATTAGTTGTACATTTTTGAGGGTCCCCGGATCATAGTATATTGGGGGGTCATTTATAGTGCGGCCCCCCGTAGATCATACGATCGTTTGTCGAGGCAGAGAGCTAGGATTGCAAAAGGCTTCGACAATTCCTACAGCCCATGTGCCACAACAGAAACCCGAACCCCACCACCAAGCTTCAAACGCCATAAATTCTAAATTGTAAAGCCTTGAACCCTAAAGCCCTAAACCCTAACATTGTATTTTCCATGTTCTTTTCCATTCCCCAGACCGTATTTGCCTGAACCCCCTAAAGGCCTAAAACCTAAATCCAAACCTTTTTGAGGCGGCTCGACCATTTCGGGAGGCCAACGTGCTCGAGTGAGCCACGCGTCGGCAGTTTGGGCTTTAGGCTATAAGGGTTCTATGGTTTGCAGCTGTGGGGTTTGACAACGTAGGTTCTATGCTTCTTTTTTTGCGCGCTGTGTTGAACATGATTGTTCCAAATATCTATGTTAATGGTTCGCAAGAAATCGGAAAGCTGGGCTATTCCGATGACTCATTCAGCATTCTTTTTACATTCGTATTGGTAGTATCATCAATCTTGCACGTTGGGCCTCTATTTGGACATGTTGCAGCTTTACTTGATGCACACGGCCCGTGTACAAGTTGGGTCCCTCAATCCTAACTCGGAACCCCAAACGCTAAACCCTAAACCCTGAATCCCAAATGCTAAACCCTGAACCCGAAACCTTGAGGCCCAAACTCTAAACCCAAAACTCCGAGCCCCAAATCCTAAGGCCTGAAGCCCAAACCTTGAGCTCTAAACCCTGAAGCCCTGAACTCTATACCGAAACCTTTGAGGAATTCTTCTCCCACCAGCCACCTAAAAGCTAACAGTTAATATTCTCACCCAGGCTACGTGAAGTATTTCGACTTTGAGGAGGTTTAGGGTTTAGGGTACGGACAAAAATCCTAAACCCTACACCAACCTCCTTGTGGGCTTGTTGCTATAAGAGAGAGAACCAGTACAGTCGTCTGCCAACATGTTGACACAACCACGCTGCACCGAAACTCCTAAAGGTGGCCACATAGGCGTGAATCTCCAAGATGCGGTCTTGGAAGCCCACGGGAATCAATAGGGTCCTGAGCAACTACGTACAGCAAATAAGCCTTGGATTTTTGTTACCCTCTTCTTCTCCACGGAGACTACCCATGAGTTTCCACAATTTTGAGAACCAGCCCCAAGAAGGTTGTCTTGACAAGGTTTGGCCCGTGCCACCTATCGCGCCCTCATCGAATTGCAGCAGAGGCCCTTTGTCATGGTTCAAGGAGTTATCTTACTGACTCTTAGTAGGGAAGATAAGGGAATATGATCCTTACTACTAAGAACCAGTAAGATATTGGGTGTTGCGGTTTATGTAGCCCCGACTCTGACTACGCATGGTCACTGATGGGCCATCACAGGCATACTCAGATTGTGGAAGTTTCCCATGTCACGGCCAAGGAAAGGGTTTCCTAATGTTCTCGACTATTCGTTTGAGTATTAGCTATCAACCCTTAACCCTACCCTAAACCTAAATCTTAAGCCCTAAGCCCTAAACTTTAATCCCTAAACCCTTAATCCTAAAACCCAGACCCTAAATCCTACACCCCAAATCCTAAACCCTTAATCTCAAATCCTAAGCCCAAACCCTAAACCCAGCACCACTCCTTTTCGTAACGTAGCGTAAGGCAGTCTTAGCTTCGCTTTAGGATCCCCACGTATTGACAAAGAACTTCTCATGTCCTCTACCAGCAGTAGTCCAACATTTGTAGGGTTTAGGGTTTACGTAGGGCTTAGGGTTCAAGTCTGGTGGCATCCTGGCCCCCAAACCCCAAACGGCGTAGTTACGCCTGCGTGGGGGTGTTTGGGCTCACCACTTCTTGCGCACACATCATCAGGGGTATCGCCTTGGTTTGGAGCCATAAAGCTCATGGGTAATGGTTAGGGTTTTAGGGTTGAGGGTTTTGGGTTTAAGGTTTAGGGTTTAGGGTTGGGGAGGCTGTGAGGTTGACTTTGGTTTTGCGACTTGGTGAGGGGACCCGGCTCAATAGGACATCACAGGCCTTGGATGCTAAAGCCTGCATAGGCATTTCTCAAAATGATCCTATCTAACCCTTAATTCGGACCTTCCCAAGTAATTCACATATACATATACAGATACATATATATATATATGTATATGTATATATATACACGTTTACATAAATCTCTCTTTGTCTCTCTCTCTCTCTCTCTGTCTCTCTCTCTCTCTCTAAGAATGGCCCTCGGCTAAGCATGCTCTCCCAACCTAGCAGGGAACCCCACGTAGCCCCATTTCAAAGAGGCAGCAGTCTGTACACCTTGCAACTCCACAGTGTCGTTTCTGCGGTTCCAGGAGAGTTTGGTGGAGGGTACACCGCATTGGTCCTGAGGCCAACGCCCGATGCATCGCCATTCGCCCCCTACCTTTCTTACGCACGGGATGACTTTTGGTCACGGTAGTGAAACTACCCTAAACCCTAGACCCTAAATAGTAGTTTCCATTTTCCATTCAAGTACGCACTACTGCCCAAGGCTCCCTAAGGTTCCCTACGGTGGATACTAAAAATCCTGCATGACCCTAAGTCCTTGTACCTTGGGAAGTATGGTAGGCTAGTATATTAAGGTCCTGCAGGATTCGTAGTATCCACAGTAGTACCTGCGCCCCTTGGACCCACCCCCTCTGAGAATGCAGTAACATGCAGGCAGTCTCCATTGGTCTTGCTTGACGACCCATTCTGTGCACTGGACAAGGAGGTGGCTAAGCAGGCAGGGTCCAGCCTGGAAATTATCCTTTAGAGGGGTTACGGGGTTGGGGTGTACGGTTTGCAGACGGTTATGCAGGGAGTGTTTAGGGATAGCATAGGGGCTACATAGGGACTGTGTGGCCGGAATATGGGGGGGTAATGTAGGGATTGCAAAGAGATAAAATGGGAGCCAAGGTTCAGGGTTTTCAAGCGTTATAGGAGGTCACCTGTTGAAACCGTTAAATCGAGGTCAGGACCAGAATATGTGGGGCCTATATGAGGGCCCCCTGTTTATGGCCACCTTCGCGCTGCTTCATGAAGCATAATGGGTGGTCGTTGCTCCGGTGCACTTTGCCCTGTGACGCTTTTGTTGCTTTGTCAGCGTCTCGCGGGTACAATGAAGAAACCCTACACCTTAAGCCCTAAACCTCAAGCCCTAAACCCTAAACCCTAAGTCCTAAACCCCCGTGGCTCTGGAATGCCTTTGAATTAGGGTACTTCAGACTGGAGGATTCTTAAGAATTGCGGATCCTTCCGCCCAAGCCCAAACGCTGGTTCCCACAAGCAGGGGGACCCCCGACAGAACCCAAAACGTGAGAATCCTTATTAGTATAGGTACCGCCAAGAAGGGGCCCTTCGTTTACAGAGACACCAGACATGGCAGCTGCCACAAATTCGGGTCTTTGTTGGACATTTTCATGTTTAACATGAAAGCGCAGCAAGTAGACCCTTCGTGATGGCCAGGATTCTACTCAGTCACGGACCCTAGTTGATATAGGACCAGATCTAACCTGCAAGTTTACAATAGTTTAGGGTTTAGGGTTTAGGGTTTGCAGCTTAGGGCGATAGTTTGCAGGTTCAAGTAGCGAACACCGAAAGGATTGTCAGCACAATCCTATGGACCACCTTTAGCTGTCCCATAGAAGGGCATTCAACTGCCTTTACTCTTGACCCTAAACCCTAAACCTACACCCTAAACTGAGATACCTGCAGGTGTGCAAAGCACTGCTGTCTCCCACGGAGGGGCTTCTGAGGCCCGGTATTTGCCTCAACGTAGCCACAACGTAGCCAACCTCCCCTCCAGACTCCGGGTTTAGGGTTTACAGTTTTGTCAGGAGTTTGATTATAAGGGGGATGGATGACATGTTATTGTTAGGGGCAGCTCAGTACATGAAATTGTGCATGTGCATGGTTTAGATGTCGGGTGTTTCTTGGCATTTGTGTTGCTAAAGCATAGGGCTTGAAATTTCAAAAGCGTTGGCACAGGGTCACAGATTTGAGTAACTTGGGGCTGTTGCTGGGCATGTGTTCAGAAAGACCGTCCTCGTGCTCAAGTCATGTCCGGGGGCGAGATGTCTGAGGCTGAAACCTGAACCAACCCTAAACCCTAAATAGTATTCCATTTCATTTTCCATTATCCCAATATTACCCCCATATAACCCTAATAGAACCCCCAATATAACCTTATGCTTCCCCCCCCCAAAGATCCACCTTTTCTTGGTGGCTATAGACGTTATTTGAA
>CAJNIZ010013703.1:38419-60131 GCA_905231905.1 Symbiodinium pilosum
ATCGCTTCAATCGGTTTCAATCAGGAGGCCCGGTGGACATAAGTCTGGGGAGAAGATTCCTACTCACTTCAGTTAAGTATGGGATTCCTACTTATCTAAGCCTTCCCTCCCTGAAAGTATCTTGCCCTAACCCCCCCCCCCCAATGAGAAATAGTAGGAAACAACTAAAACAGGTTGATCTTTGGGGGGGGGGGGGCCGGTACCAACCTTATATAACCTTATATCAACAGTCTGAGGGCCTTGTCTCTTTTCTGTCAGAGAAGTTTGGGTTTCCTCATTTTGTGAAACTCCTATTTCATGGTGCTCACTCAGATATAGTTCGCGGAGGCATGGGCCTAAGCCATGCGAGATCCGTCGTTCAGGGTTTTGCAGCGTAGGGCTAGTGCTGCCTAGATTTTTGCTTAAGGTGGTACCGAGGGTTCTTCTTGACAATTCCAGTGGATATGAGCCCAGAACTGGTGTTTCTAGAGCCCTAAACCTTAAACCCTAAACCCTCAAGATATGGCGAGTCTCAAGACGGCGAACCCAGAAAGCCCCCTATCCCGTAACTGGGGAATATGCCTTAAATGAGAGCAGGGATCCTGGTATTGTGTAGGGTTTAGCGTTTAGGGTTTAGGGCTTAGGGTTTAGGGTTTAAGGTTTTGGGTTTAGGGCTTAGGGTTTAGGGTTTAAGGTTTAGGGTTTAAGGTTTAGGGTTTAGGGTTATTCCTGTAATCCCCCCAAAACCCTAAACCTTGCTTTCTGGACATTGCTCGTGATGGAACCCAGTTCTGAACCACGACGTCCGACAAGCAAAGCCTGAACCCTTGACCCCTCAACTTAGAGGAAAACGGAATGTAATGGAGGGTTTAGGGTTCAGGGAGACGGAGAAAGGTTTTGGGTTAAGGTTAGGAGGGAATTGAGGGAATAAGCAAATACATTACCTACGGATAGATTGTATTCCCTTATTCCGTATTAAGAGCCAGTAAGTCAACCGCATTCCCCAACCCAGAGATACTGCTGATATTAAAAATCCTGCATGACCTTTCTATTCTGTTATACCATAATTCCAAAGGTATATGGCACTGGGGCTCATGAAGGAGTTTTAGTATCCCCCGTATGTGAAACCACGAAACTCTAGACCCCATTCCCGCAAAGCAGAGAGCCATTCTGATGAAGGCGCTGCACCGTGATGGTTGCAGCTTTATTCTCAGCGAGGGAAATCTAAGTAAGGAAGTGGGGGGGCAGGTTTCAATTTCAATTTAGGCAGGCAGGAAGGGGCGGGAAGTGTATGGCTTGTGGAACTCTGCTGAAGACATTTTACGTAGACGGTTTGTCGCAGCTTGTTTGGGCTTGAGGTTGTCCCACGCCTGTGGTTCTTTGCTTTGCAACTTTTTGCATGATTTGATGATAGACCCAGGCATCTGCGTATGAGCTACTGTCAATATGAGGGTTACTAAGATACCATTGAGGGTAGACATAGGGGTTTGGTCGTTTGTGATCATCCCTACTATGTTCGCTGCGGGGAACCTATGTTCATTAGCTTTATGTAGGAAGTATCGACTGTAGCTCATACAGCCTCTACAATATCCCAATATATACCTTTACATCGTATAGTAGTTAGTTAATTATTTGGGAAATCTGGACTGTAGCTCAACTCCAGACCCTAAAACCTAAACCCGAATCTTAATTGTAGCTCATGTGGGTGGTTGTCAAAATTATGGTCCCTTTTTGGGTACCCTAAATATTAGGTGCCGTACTATAATAGGAACCCCAAAAAGGGACCATAATTTTGACAACCACCCATGTGATCTTACCTTCTTGAATTTGGACCGGGGGTTGTTCAGGTTTCCAAATTTGTTGGCGCTTTCGACGGTCCTTCTTGAAAGCCTTCAATGTGGTTTAGGGTTTAGGGTTCACTTGTGACCCCAGTTACCTCCAGCTTGGCGGTTAGTTTTCCTTAGTTAGTGGGAAAAGCCATAATACTGTAGCGAATTGGAGTTGCAGGTCACCCCCAAACCCTAAATACCATACTCAATTCCATTGTACAAAACCTATGACTCCCCCATATTATCCTTCAAGGGCCCTGTACATCCCCCTGATTAGGGTCACAGGTAGGGCTTAGGGATTGAACTCCTCAACCTTATGGTGAAAAAGCCGTCCGAAATTTACCACCAAAAGGCAAGCCTGAAGTGGGTTTAGAGGTTTAGGGGTTTAGGATTTGGGGGTTTAGGGGTTTAGGGCTTGGGGGAAGCCATCTAAACCTTAGATTGCAACTCTAAACCCTAACCCTAATTCCTGCGTTGTATGTAACCTTGAGGCTCTAAGGGTTCATAGTTGCAGCGTGTTGGGCCCAAAGTCCCCTCAATATGAGCTATAGTCTAAACCCCTTAGAGGGGGTTCAATAAGGGATTCCTATAAGGGTTATTAAGGTGGATACCAGGACCGGAGTTTAGACTACGGCTCATTTTCAGCCTGGTGAGATTGAGCCTCAGGGTAGACAAAAACCCCGAAGCCCTAAGCCCTACATCTTCAGAGAGGGGAAAAAAACAGCATTCCGAAGCCCTCCCAGCTTGATAATTTCTTTGGTGGCTCTCCTTAGTGTTTTAGGGTTTAGGGTTTTAGGGTTTAGGGTTGAGGGTTTGGGGTTTTAGGATTTCACCAAGTGCGGCCTCTGTTCTCATGGCAACCACCTGTATCCTATGCACGATGCTTTTGCAAGGCTTCAAGAATTGCGAGCCTGTGGAAAGTACATGTCAATCCTTCATAAAACGCCACGAATACCAGCTTCCATTTCCTTGTCCACGTGACGTTCCTCTAGATTCTGGTTTCCTGTAGAAAATCACGCAAGTTCACCCTCCATTCTAGTTATTGAAAAGGGATAAAAGCAGCCCCTGATTCAGCCTAAGCTCTAAACCCTATAAACCTTAAGCTCTATAATCTTAAACTGCAGGAGGCGCCGGGCCAGGTGCCCGGACCCCCAAAGTCTCGACCCAAGCACACGTTGTGCCGCCACCGGCCAAGAAGGCGCAGCCGAACAGCTGGGGAACCACCGGCCAAGGCAAGCGCCAACAGGCAAGGCATGCGCCAAGGCAAGCGCCAAGGCGCTGCAGTCAGAGACGGCGACGGCCGCTACAGAAGCCCGCAGGACCACAGCGCCTGCAGTGCCGAGCATCCACAGAGTGTGCCACACTGTGCAGAGGCTTGCTGATGCAGACAGGGGCGCTTCGCGAAGCAGCGATCCTTACCTGGGACCCAAACGCAGGACGGCTATGAACTCCATATCTAAACAACCTGAACCCCATGAATTCCATCAACCCCATAAACCCCATGAACCCCATGAACCCAAAACCCTAAGCCGACTGGGGGCAAAGGCCGCGGACCCCTGGTGGATTGGCTTCCTTTCGGCCTCGGAGAATGCTGGCACAGGCGGACGCGTGTGTGAGGGATTTAGGGTGTAGGGTTTAGGGCTAAAGGGATTAGGGAAACCCCAAACCTTTAAAGTAGAGTATTCTGTTTGGGCATTTTTGTTTTAAGGAAACTGAAGGCCCGCAACTCTATCTGTTCTTGGCTTCCTTTTTAAGGCGTGGGGTGTCATTGCTTGGGGTGGAGGGTGTAGGGCTTGGTGTGCAAGGGCTTATGCCTTGGGGCGCAGCCCTAAACCCTAAACCATAAGCCTTAGGGCCCAGGACGATGAAAAAAACTAACCCAAACCTGCGATTAATCACCCCCATTAATAGAGATTTTAATAGGGATCCGAATATTAAGGCCTTTAAACGGAGGGGGCTTACTAATCATGGGTCTACATGACACCTTAGGCCCTAGGCACGGCATTTCAGTTTGTTACAGTAAAGCAGGCCTGTATGGACTAGGGATATACTTAGGGTCTAGGACCTAGGGTAAAGGGTACTTTGCAGAAGGCTCCCCAAACCCTTTTCCCTAAAACGACCTGTTTTTGGCTTCCGTTAGTTAGGTTGGTTCACAGGGGACTCTCACTCAGAGGATCCCCAGGGTTCCCTAAATCTTACCTATCGCCTAGTTATGTGGGTTTAGGGTCTAGGGTGTAGGGTTTAGAGTGGGATTTCTTGCCAAGGTGGTGGCACACAGGGCAGTGTTGATGGTACTCTGCCATAAACAGTTTAGGGCTCAGGGCCCGAGATCCCTGAACCCTAGGCCCTGCATTCCTTAAATCCTATACCCTCCGAGGTGAAGGATTTAGCCCGCTACTCTCTAGTCAACCTTCGTAGGGCCCGACGCATTTCAGCAAGGCAGGAACGTTCATCCTTCATCACGCGGTTTAGGGTTTAGAGTTAAGGTCAACACATGTACCCTGAGTGCCTACCTCTCGATAGCAGGGAATGAAAGAATGTAGAACATGAAAACCCTAAATCCAAAAACCACTGAGGTAGACGTAAGGACTGCGAATCCTTGTATTATTGATTGACATTATCCTGCATGTGGCGGGTTGTCAGAACTATTGGCCCTCTTTGGGTGCCTAGTATACTACCACCTTTCATATCCAGGGTAATTGCCCAAAAGGGATCAACATTTAGAACGTATGATCTACTGCGTTACTCGGCAATTATATGCTCCCCCAACTTATGCCAAACCATCACCGCAATCACTACCACCCACCTATAGGGTGATTGGATTATCCTAAACAGCCTATTGGGTAATCTGGGTTGCTGTTAAGGAACTTAAATTAAGTTACCATAATGGGTATATATAGTAAGTACTAGGCTTTCCGCAATAGAGTAACTTAATTTAAGTTCCTTAACAGCAACCCAGTAATTGGAGCTTGTGCTTGGAGGTCCGTTGTACTTATAACCTACTTAGTAACTGTAGTTATAACCTAAATATGAGTCCCATAACTATAGTTACCCTAGATATAAACGGGTTATAACTACAGTTACTAAGTAGGTTATAAGTACAATGGACCTCCAAGTGGGCAAGGCATTATCATCCTCCGGTCGGGAAAGATCTTCGCGCAGGGGCAAGTTTCAGAGCGGCTGCCTCAGGCTATTTTTGATACGAAAACTCCTGCAGGACCTTAATGTAAAGGGACTTGTAGGGGTGAAATAGGGTTCTATAGCGACATATAGGGTTATCTAGGGTATAGGGTACAGGGTTGATACAAAAATCCTGCATGACCTTAATCTTCTATACCGCCACACCTCCCAAGCTATAAAGGTATTTCGGGTCATACAGCATTTGGGTATCCGCCATAGGTGAGGATGTTGGGTGTTAAAGGATTCAGGGTTGGGATTAGGGTTTAGGGTTTGGGATTTGGGGTTTTGTTTCAGCTGTAAGGCTCAGGTTTATCAAGAGGATCTGCAGATATCCTTCCAGAAGCCCAGTATGGTATTAGCCTAAAATTCGGGGACTTCAAAATAGATTCCCAAAAACAATCATCCCTATTGTGGGGGCCTCCAAAAGGCAGCCCTACTCAACACAAAAACATATCATCCTCATGATCCCACTTGGAAATCTATGGGCCTTAGTATTTCTTGGAGGGGAGGATTTTTCAGGCAAAAAGCACATTTGTAAGTAGCTTTTAAGTCCTGCAACACCCTATAAAGCCTGAACCCTTAAACCTAAAACCTTTTTTAATCTGCAGGTATCTAAGCAGAGTCTCCACTACCCATTGTCAGAACCTGGCCTTTTGCGTCGTGTCCCTTAACCGTCTGGCTTTGAGCAGGCTGCTGCGTAAGCTAGGGTTTAGGGTTTATGGTGGTCTGTCTGTGGCAGGAACAGTCAAGGCAATCGCAAAGATGCAACATGACCTGCCAAGGAGGTGCGGTGGGGTTTAGGGTTTAGGGTTTAGGGGAGGCGCATGATCAAGCACTGTCTGCTGACCGATTCAATCAGAAGCATTGTTTGGACCTCGAGAAGGTTCAGCAGCACCTGGTTTGCATAAAGTGCTCAAACGGGTTGTGATTGACAGTTCGGCCAAAGGAACTCGAGCTTGGCAATGCTTGAGTCGACTTTGCTCTGCGCTCCTCCTACTGGGAGTATGCCAGTCGACACCATGACCCTCCTCTGCTTCTTGGTGCCAATTTGGCCTGTAATTGGGGTTGCCCAAGAAATTGGGCCCCAACTCCATGATCCCGCGTGGCCCCTCGTACTCCCCGAATCCCGGAAGCACATGATTCACGCGGCTTTGTCCCTTCCTGGGTCGGGGGGGAGGGGGATGCGGCCAACACTTACCACGCACAATGCTGTTAGCTCGCGTAGTAACAGCCATACCCTACGCCCTAAACCCTACATGAATGGAGCAGCTGGCAATAGCTCGCGAATTCGTAGCCAACATTATCCAACTCAATGAGGACGTAAGCAGCAAAACAGAAGCAGCAGGCGTTAGCGTAGAGGTGACGACAATCCTAAGCCTAAGAAGCTTTCAGCTTCTCCATAAGCAAGTCTTGCTTCAAGCCTTAAGAAGAGGATTATACTAATCTAAGCGTGCAAAAATATGACCCTGCTCCAGTCATATGATCCTGATAGGTTTGCGACTTGGGGTTACCAAACACCTCGTGTTGGAGAACCAAGGTGGTATGGGGTCACAGATATGATCCTTTGTAGGAGGACCCTAAACCCCAGCAAGGAATCCTTTGTTTCAGACTTCCCCTAGCTTGCAATCATGGCCGGGTGTATGGCCCTTGCTCCTTTCAATCAAACTCCACGCGAAAAACCGTGAGTGTCAGCAATGGCGCAATATACTACAATGAGAACATGCGTGAATTCGGGTGTCAGGGGTGTCATTTCTAGGAGGAAGGCATTAACAAAGTTAACTCCGGAACCCTGAACCCCAAACCCCAAAACCCTAAAACCCTAAACCCTAAAATCCTAAGCAAACATGGCTGAGGCTTCAGCCGCAAGATCTTGCTGAGCTAAAGTCGCTGATGGATCGTCCAACACAGGCTGCGCTTTTGGGTTTTTCCCAACAACCCAGGAAGTCCAATATCCCTTAGTTAGGGAATATACCTTAGATAATATTTGGGTTTAGGGTTGGGGGTTTAGGGTTTAGGGTTTAGTTATTTGTTAGCTCCTGTTGTGCTACTGCAAACCCAAAGAACTATTTAACAAACCGTACGCAGCATAGCCTTCAGGTTTTTGGTCTCTTATTGCACAACTAGAGACCCATTCATCTATGGAGGATACTGTTTTGATTTTAGGTCCAAGGCAATGACAATTTAGGGTTGTGGGTTTTGTCAGGGCTCAGGTTCAGGGTTTAGGGATCAGGATTGTTGGGTCAGGGCCGACGGTGAAGGGTGTAGACGGTGTAGCGTTAGACTTGTGAAGAATCAGCTGAAAATCGAGAATTAAACGAGAAATAGGCGTATGCAGGGGGTCCTACATGGATTGTGATGTAAGGGCCTCAATCATTAGAATGAGGTTCTAGGGGTATACTATACTTCAAGTATGAAAGCATTATGAGTTATAGCGGCCTAACGGATCAGACTTTTGGCTTAATCTGGCTACATCTGCTTCCTCCGGTACGCTATAACTACCCGGAGACTCAAGGGCACGTAGTACATGTACTTACAAGCTTTATAAGCCATGCAGCAATCCCAGCTATCCGCATTACAAGCCCACTGGCTGAGTCGCCCTTGTGAAGCAACTATAACCCCAATATATACACTTCTTTAATGCAGTAGTTTCCATTTCCAATATCCATATATTACCCCCAATATGTTCCCTTATTAGCCCCAGCAATCTGAATTATGAAGTCACCTCATCGCACGCTGCTGCACGTTCACCCTAAACCCTATAGTCCCATCACTAGATAGAATTTGGCTGTGGGTATCTTATAAGAAGATTCCCATATACCCCATACTCTATCTACCTAAGGAGGACTATAAACCCTCAACCAACTTACTTGCAAACTGGAAGCCTGGAGGGCCAAGTTGAGGGGGCACACCGTTTTCGAGAATTTGTGTTGCAGAATTCAGGAACATGTCCATGAGTACAGTGCTTGCATTAAACTCGAGGATGTGGAGTTCAAAGCGCAGGGTACTCTCAACAAACTCTGAACCCTAAGCGCTAATATGAAACCATGATTTTGAGACAAGCCCTGCGAGTGAATGACCATGTCCTTAGTGCGCATGGGGTCCAAGGAACGACACCGTAAATCCCAAGAATGCCCAAGATCCCTTCATTAGGGGACATATCCTACATGATACTAGGATCCCAAATATGATTTACAGTATATTCCCTAATTAAAGGGCATTGGGCTTTCTGGTCTAGAGTGTCGGGCTGCCCGCAAACTGGGCAACATTTTCGCGATGGGCACTCAGGATCAGGGCCTCAACCTATGCAACTGTGGCTATCTTCAAACCTAGGCCTCACCTTTCAGGGTTTAGGGTTTGGGTTTGGGGTTGAGGGGTTTAGGGATTTAGGGTTTGAGGGTTTTGGGGTTTGGGGTTGAGGGCTTAGGGTTTAGGGATTAGGGTCTCTGATGAGCCGCCACCATAGAATTTAGGGTCAGGGCTTAGGCTGAGGGCCTAGGGTCTAATACCAGACACTGCAGTTTACTTAGGGTTTATTGTTTAGGTCGCCATACGAACTCTACTCTTCCAACTCCCACTACTCCTGCATGATGATGATGCTTCGACCTCACAGGTCCTAGGAGCTCTACACGCCCTAAACCCCAAACCCCCTAAACCCCTCAAACCCCCTAAACCCTAAGACCAGATTGTACACGTGGCCTCCCGTTATGTTGCTGCCCACTTGGCCTGATCTATTTGGTTTAGGGTTAGGGTTTTGGGTGTAAGTATATACTTTAAGTGTGTAAGACATACACATGCATGTATATATACACATATATATATAGGGATTATATAGGGATACGTTGACAAAACCCCAACCCAGATAATGAAAAAACAAATGGAAAAGATAATGGAAATGGAATGTACACGGGGGCTATATAGAGACTCGATGGTAGTTCCCCTAAATCGGGGGAAGCCCAATTAGACCCAAAGATACCCTACGCGTTTCTATAGGGACCCCGCGAAAAGGTATTCATAATTTTCGGGAAGCCGCCCTAAACACTAAACCGTTTTAGTGGTGACCAAGCTGTCATGAGGCTTCCGAAACAGCTTCGCCGTCAATGCGAAATCCTCAGGCAGGGCGGGCATCCACTGAAATTTCAACCTGCAAGGGGCCATGTGTGTGTGTGCGTGCGTGCGTGCGTGCGTGCGTGCGTGCGTGCGTGCGTGCGTGCGTGCGTGCGTGCGTGCGTGCGTGCGTGGGTGCGTGGGTGTGTGTGTGTGTGTGTGTTTTTTCTGTTTTCGGGTTTAGACTGTTTAGGGTTTAGGGTTGAGGGTTTTGGGGTTTAAGGTAATTATTTAGTTTTTTCTGTTTTATGGCCCCCAGAAGGTATGACTTCGCATCATCTGGGAAGTATACGTGGGGAGCCTGATTTTAAGATTGTACCTGTGGGAGATTTTGTAGGGAGATCTTGACTTTGAGAAATTCCCAGACGATTAGTATAAAAGGTTTGGGGTGTCGGGACAACCTACAGCCCTCAGTACAGAGAAAGATTCCACATGTACATGTATCCTCCTTGTCGGCATGGTAGTTCATAAGAAGAATATGATCTCATTCAGTTCAGCCACAAAAAAACTCACCCAGATGATGCGCACCCAAAATTCCTAAACCCTAGGCTTTGTCCTGGGCATTCGCCTTCAAGCGCAATGCCCTCTACAGCATCCAATAAACTTGGGCCAATCCCCCACCCAGTCATGGACGCGGTATAGGGTTCATGGACTATTGTAGGTACATTAAGGCCCTATGACTTCCACGTTTCAGGGTTATTACTGTAGGGCGGATTGAGCTAGCACTAAACCTTAAAGTTCCCGAAAAGGGATTTATGGCTTAAGGGTGTAAAGGGTTTGGGATTGGATTTCAGGGTCTAGAATTTAAGGGTTTGAGGGCTTAGGTTCAGGGTTTGGCCCTAATAAAGGATTCAAAAGGCAATTGCTATATCGAGGAGCTTCAGGATGTTGGGAAGTATCTTAGCTTTTTGCTGCTCTGGTTAGAGAACCTTCAAAGGCGTCCCAATATGATTTTGCTGGTAGCGTCTAAGCGGAGTATAGGGAAGTAGAGAGCGTTTGGGAGGCTCCATGTTTCAGATCCTTAGGAGGTCTGGGAAGTGGGTGCTTGCTCGAAGAGAGGATTGTGGTGTTGTATGAGGCCGTGACGACCCCGCAAACCCGCGCTGTTCAGGGCCCAAAACTAAGCCATCCATCATCCGCCGTCATTTTGATCCCTAATATAATTTGAGGTATATTCCCTAATTAAGGGATATTGGACTTTCTGGGCACCTACAGCGGTAGGAGATGGTTCTCACGCGGCGTGGGATGCTTCGAACTTGCAAGTCTGCCGCCTCGGACAGGGCAGGCCCCACCGCCTCGGGAATTCTGAGGCAAACTATTCGCAAGGTACAACAAAATTATATGAGGGTTTCCCAAATTAGGGGTACTTTTTGGGAGTCCCTATAGTAAGGACTATAGTATTTTGGGGTCTAGATTGGGTCCCCCAATTTTGGGAAACTACCCTATCATACGGCCTACAGGAATTTGCGAAGTTGATGAATATGAACATGGAGGAAGCGGCGGCACCACAAGCAAAAAGTCTCGACTATCCTAATTTCACATCAAAGTAACTAAGGTAAAGTAAGTACACTTAATTTACTTCACTTTCTGAACCCAGCCCTTGCCCCAAGCATAAAATCTAAGCCTAGGCAGGCTGAACCGCGCTACATTCCAAACGCCAAAGCAGAATCTAAACCCTGCACCCATGCGAGCAATACAAGAAGGGGCGTGATCTTTCAACGCTTGCCGTCAACCCTTCCCAATCCGCGATAAACTTGCGGTCTCCTCCACATTGGATCTACTGTAAATACTAGGGTTAAACAGGGTGGACATAGAGGTCCCCCTAACAGGTTAGTATAGCCCTTAATTTGAGGGTCAGGGGCACTTGGCAAGTATGCTTATAGACCCTAAAAGCCCTGTAGTATCCCCAGTTATCCCTATTACCAAGCTGCTTACTACGTCTTTACCCTCGCAATGTGTTCCCTATAATAGGAACACATGTCCACTAATTAAGTGGGAACATGGGAAATATTGACTGTAGCTCACGTGGGCTACAGGTCAGAGCCCTGGGTCGTTGGTATGGGCCCTGAAGCCTGGCGTCCCTACATGCCTATTATGTATATATGGACAATTATGTAAATATGTATATATGTATATATGCCACGCCTATACGTGTACATGCAATCTGCGAGGGGCCTATCCCTCTCAAAGGCGTTTCGCGCAGCAGTGCGCTTCAAACGCATGTTGGTGAGGCTAGGAAATGTACAACCCCCCAAACCTCACAACCCTAAACCTTTAACCCCAAACCCTAGATCCCAAACCCTAAACCCCAAACCCGAAACCCTAAACCCTAAACCTTAAACCCCAAACCCTAAACCGTAAACCCCAAACCCTAACACCCAAAACCTTAAAGTCCACCCTCCGCTGAACAGCCTAGGCTCCCCTTGCCTTACGCTTACGCTTGAATCCCACTTCAACAAACCCCTAGCCTAAACCCACGAACCGTCTGTAAAACCAACTTCTGCATCCCAGAGGGTCCACATATACAACCATTAGGGGATTGGGACCCATAATTCCTTATATAGTATAGTATTTTGGAGCCTCATTCCCTAATGGTTGTATATATGGACCCTCTGGGCATAGGATATGGACGAAGCTGCGGAGGAGGAGGAAGAGCCACCATCGCTATCGCCACTGTCGCGGCTTCCACAGGACGAACTTGATTGAGGATTTAGAGGGTATTCGAAGGGGATAGAGGGATATATAGGGCTATTCAGGGATACACCTGGATGTATGGGGTGTAGGGCTTCCAAAAAAAAGGGACTAGGACTAGGATTATGTGATGGGAATATGAGAAAATGGCAGGAAAGAAATACACATATAATATATGCATATACATATCTTTGTGGTGGCCGTGGGGGTCGGAGGCCAGTTTTGGGTTTGCAAGGCTGATCTAAGGATCCAACTTAGCAGGCTGCAGATGTAGAAGTTAGGAGGACCCCCCACCCTGTAATAGTGGTATAATGGGACTAGTCACTATTACTGGGTGGGGGGTCCACTTTATGTATACGACAAGATTGGTTTTCCAAAAGCATGTCAACAACAACTTGGAGCCTTGATAATTTGATGGGTGTTGAGTCATCCCGTTCCCCTTTTTTGGGGGTCCGAAGTTCTGTAGAAAAGAAGCTATATTCAAAAAGGGAGGCCTTCTTAGTCCTGGCTTACTGGAAATCCTATGATATGATGCGCGGAGTTACCGGCCATGAGAGGTGTGAGCAGCGTTTTTTTGTTAATGTAAGAGCTAATGTAGACCGCTGACTAATAAACCCCTTCCCCTTAATAGGGATTACAAAAGGGATCCGAATATAAAGGCCCTTAAACGGAGGGATGTTATTATTCAGGGGTCTACCCTAAACCCTAAACAGTAGTTTCCATTTTATTTCCCATTATCCCCAAGATAATCCTAAGATTACCCCAATGTTTACATTATGACAGGCATGAAGCTGCCTTTTTGGCCGCGTGGCCTCTGGCCTGCAGTGCATAGTCTCGCGCAGTTTCGCGTCGGCATAGCTGGCGCAGTTTGGATGGTTTACCCTGGGGCTCCATGGCTATAAACAATACCTATATGAGCAGTATTTGATTTGGGGATTCTATGGTACCCAATATAGAGTAAGATTATACCCTCCTTTTGGGTAAAGTATTTTATATAAGGAATATAATCTTACTAGGTTCAACCACCCAAAATCGCCATTCACATTGGGCTCCAATGTCTATGGATGGTAGCTACATTGGGTCTTTGGGAGCCCTAGAATTGTAGTCGAGAAGATGAACTTCAAATTGCATAAAGTGCTGCACAGGCCATAGACCATTGATGTAGCGTAGTCCGCGTAGTGAATTGATAGCAATTGTGGCCCTACATAGGCCTCGTAGCCATCCCATGTTAGCATACTTAAATGCTAAACAAGCATGCTCAAATGATTCAAATTAATCGAATAGACATCGGACTGAACACGGAGTGGTTCTGATAACACACTCACCCAGAACGATAGCGTCAACGGAAACTTACCAACAACACACGCACCAACCTTCCAATGACCATTAGCCACGACAACAATCCAAACCGCACATCAGATGAGGAGTTGTCAGAACTTGTTTCTTTTGTATTTTCAAGATACTACGACCCATCATGTAAAAACCGAGATGACGCCATGCATTTGCCCGCCCCCGTCTCCGCATTTCATGCTGGCCTCACCGGTGGTTTAGACATCAGCTAGTTCCTACTCCTAGTCACTAGTCTCTCCCTTACTTACCCCTGTAATGCTCCCCTATATAACCCCTTTCAAGTAGTTTAGATTACAGTTCATATCACGGGGCTTAGGGTAGCCTCAGCAGACATAAAACGTACTGGTGCTTAAGGGAAATGGTGGAGCTCCCTCTAAAATACCAGAAAAAAGTTTCGATATTCACTCCGCAACTCCCCCTTAAACACCCGCAAGTAAACCTGAAAGTCTCAGATTGCCTTGGATGTATCCCGTAGCAGATCCCTATACACTTACCTCTTCTACTTTAGGGTTTAGGGTTTCGGGTTGGAATCCGCAAGCCCTAATCCTACATCCCGAATCCTGAACTTCGGGGTTTAGGGTTTTGGGGACAATCTCACGCACTAGCGGAACCTTGTTTGCCCTCCATAGACTAGCATCCTTTATCTGCGGGGCACCCCTATAATTTTTGGAAACGCCTGCTTCGGGCTTGTTCACGAAAATCCAGATTGAAGTCCTCAATGGGCCCTTCTATGCGAAACAGTACGGACCTGTAATCCCCCTAGTTCGGGATTTTTTGCATAGGATGCGTCTACACGACTTTTGCCTCCGCAAATTTCGCCGAAAGCACGGAAGCTCAACGAAGCGGAAACGCCCGGACGCCCGGTCAAAGGTCCCAAGTTCACATGGGGGTTTCCCAGAACTAGGGGTACCTCTTTAGGGCTCCCTATAGTAAGGAATTCTGTTCTGTGATGTTTTTCTTGGGGTCCCCTAATTTGTGGAAACCAACACATCTTATCGGGGTTTGATTGAGGATTGTTACTGCTGGTTCACAGGGGTTAGGGGCGTTGAAGGTTTTGAAGTGTAGGCTACAGCGTTCATAGCAAATATACCTCTAGCTTGGACAGTTTGAGCCGCTCCAGTTCCTGCAAAAAGGAAGCGCCCAAAATCAGCGTCATCGGCAACTTAACACTGTTTGCTGTGCACGCCCAAGACGAGCCCACAATTTCAAACCCTCCTCTTGCAGCAAACGGACAAGGCTCCTGCGGCCGCAGACCCACTTAGTTTTTAGATCTTAGGGGCTGCAATGCATTAAAACCCATATCATCTGAGTAGACGGCCCCTAAACGCTAAACCCTAAAACAACAGATTCGATCTCCCCTTCTTGAGTACCATGTTACCATGTCTATGTCTATAGAAATGAGTATATAACCTTGGCTCAACCACACAGTTCCTCTAAACCCTAGACTCCTAGACCCTTACCCTAAACCCAAGCCCTAAACCCAAAGAGGCTTTCAACACAAAAGTAAGACCTAAACCTTAGCAGTAAACCAACCCTCAACTTGCATACTGCCTACTCCCACTAAGAGTCCTCAAATTCCGTATACTGGGAACTCTAACCCTTAAAACACACACAACACTTTTGAAGAAACCCAATGAAATTAGTCTCGCGAGTGCTTTTTCGTCTGGTTTGTATGTGTGTTAGCGGGCCTCTGCAGCTTTGCAAACAGACAGCCAACCTAGACAACAAAAGCACACAAGATGGTCTAGTCTATGGTGTCCATTAGCAAGCCTGGCAGTCCTCAACCCTAAACCCAAAGCCCTACACCCTAAATCCTGAACCCTAAACATTAAATCCTTAATCCTAAACTGTAAACTCTAAATCCTGAACCCTAAATCCTAAATCCTGAACCCTTAACTCTAAATCCTGAACCCTAAATCCTAAATCCTAAGCCCTAAGCCTCAGACCCTAAAACCGTTTCAGCTGGTCTCAGGCAGACGCCCCTCACGAAAGAACAGGAGCTCAAGGGCACCTTGAAGGTTGAGGAAGGCCTGAATTTTATGTAGTTCTAGGGTACAGGGTTTAGGGTTTAGGTTTAGGGTTTAGGATTTAGGGATTAGGGTTTAGGGATTCGGCTTTAGGGCTTAAGGATTAGGGTTTAGTGTTCAAGGTTTAGGGTTAAGGGTTCAGAGTTTAGGGTGGAAAGTCTAGGGGTGAGGGGTGTGGGGTTGAGAGTTGGGGATGTGGGGTTGAGGGTTCTGGGTTCAAGGCTAAGGCTTGAGGTTTCAGGGTTCAGGGGGATAGGATTAGTGGGTCCAAAATAGGGCGCGTCTCAAACCCTAAACCCTAAGTGGGGGACGCTAAGGGCTCCTGGGCCTAAACGGGGATTGAAAAGGGACTAGGGTTTAGGGTTTAGGGTTCAGGGTAAAGGGTTTAGGGTTTAGGGTTTAGGGTAAAGGTCCCCTTGAGGATCTCAGTCGGAACATTGTGAGGAATTCTCGGAAAAAAACCAAACAGGGTTAATGTGTAATCTACTCATAGGACTCAGGGTTCAGCAGGTTTCAGGGTGTAGGGTTCGAAACCTGGAGAGACAGACGAACAATAAAATGGGGCAGTCCAGGGATTGTATGTAAGGTTCCGAACTATTGATTGGGGTAGTGTTTGAGGCATCGTAGACTGCAAGGATGTAGGGAGATCAGCTTCCTTCTTGTTCAAGTTCCGTTTTGTGAGAATAACGGTGACCATTTAGAAGCATCCGAGGATTGAAAAAGGCATTATGGTTGTCTCCCTTGAGACTTATGTTTGGAGAATTTATGAGAAACTACGAAGTCAGTTTTTCATATTTCAGGGGCTTGCAGTTTGGATTTTTTCCGGTTTGGGCTGGCATTACTGCATACGTTTCAGTTCCAGCTAGTTCGTAAAATTTTGTAAGCTAAGCTAACCCTAAGCCTAAAGCCTGAACCGCTTAAGTAACAAGGCCTCCCCTGATTGGTTTTGGTTTTGGGGTTTAGGGTAAATGCCGGGGAAGGAGGGGTAATGATATGTGGTTGGCTCCAAGGTGAGGGTCCGGAACAGTGTACTTTTTTGTAATGAGGGGGTGCATAGCACACCTGAGCTTCTGTAAGTATAGTACCTATAGATGCACACATGATGCTTGGATAACTGGTGCTATTGCATGGTGTATAAGCGAGTTATAAGTATACTGACTAAGTCCAANNAACTACCCCCCCCCCCCTCCCCCCAAGCAGGTCATCACATGAAGTGTGAGCTTGTAAGTCAACAGCAGTTGGTGTTTCAACACGAGTTTCCCGTCTGCATCTGGAAAAGAAACGACCCCAGACCCTTAACCTTATTAGTAGTTGGAGGTCTAGCCCAAGGAATGTTGCTATTGCGAAACTCTGGGAGGCCGTGTGGCGGGCCACGTGCAGTGTGCCACGTACTTCAACTATCTCAAGGCCCGGAGCATCGTTGATCTCAATGCTTGTTGAAGGTTTAGGGTAGGGACCTGAGAGATGACAGAGTCATAAGGATCGGCTCCATCGAGGTTCTATGGTGACGTTTCTATCCGTCATTCAGGATCCTTGTGATAGGCTTGTTTGACCCCCAGTTCGGGGATCCGACCACTAAGGCTTACTCACAGCTCTTTGAGGCCGTAGGCCATATGTCTCAAAGACTTCATGCAGCGTGGTGTGGGAGGCAGAGGGGTGTAAACCCGGAGTGTAGCCAGGGGTTACAGGTTCACCCTAAAACCTAAACCGTGAACCCCAAATGACACTAAAACCCAGCAAGGAATATCATACCGTTTATGTTATAGGCCTTCAAGTCAGGCCTCCCTGCTGCCTTCGTGGCATACGAGCCGCTAGGGTCACCAAGGTACCGACACGCTTTTTGAAGGTCGTTCCACGTCTCACGGCTTGAGGCTTGGTACAAAATATGTTGAATATGTGAGGCCGGGCAAGCACTAGAAAGGACCAAGATGACGAGAAGGTTCCTCTTCTTCTGCGCAGTTCACATCCGCTGGGGATCAGAGCAGCTGGCGAACATGTGTATCCACAGGGGCGCAGGCCTGGCTCAGGTTGACGAAGCTCACCAGACGCTGTTTTTAAGCGTCCGCACGAGGAAACGTTACAATGTTGACCCCCTTCTGAATCTGTCTTCGAGAGCAATTTCTCCAAGCTTCCACTTGTTGAGCAAGGGCTCTAGCAAAGGCACCGGGGACCTCTGTCTGGTAAGGCAGTCCCTGGTGCCTCGGCAAGAGGGTTGCTTAGTAATTGGGAGCTTGGAAAGGATAATTACAGGGAGCCCATGCGGAGCGGGTTCATGAAGACTGTGTTAGAGCATGTCGAGGATATAGTGCGCGAGTCTGCGCGCAGTTGCACAAAGCACTTGCAGCGCTCAGACCACGAATTTGCAGCCGAGCATGCCCATTAGGTGCTCAAAGCCGCAAGACGCCTTAGATGTCTCGGCGTCCCCGCAGAGAATCCAGATGGCCGCATCCAGCTCATAGAAGAGCTGGCAAGCGGGGAGCGCACCTCTGCCTTCACTTGGGCTGCGATTTCGAAGTGAACCAAGCACAACGCGGGGTAGGTGCACGTCAGCTTTTCCAAGCAGACTCTGAAGATTGCACAGCGTAAAAATGACCGGCCTCATCAAGGCAAAGGCTTGGGTGGACTGCTGATCAGCGCCGCCGAGGTGAACGCTGACAGCACGAGCTCCGGGCATGACAAAGTTATTCTGAAAGTATTGGAAACAGATGCCCCCCCTCTGAGAGGTGCTAGGCAAAGGCGAGATTCGGAGAGTACGACTCCAGCCTATCCAGGTTCCACCATGCGCATGCAGTGACGGCAACCCCCATGTCAAAATCAAGTGGCTCCACCCGGAAAGGCTGCCGCATGAACGAGCTGCACAAAACGATTGTTCACTAAACGTAGAGCAACCGACTCGCAACAGGCGCAATGGAAAACAAGTGGCGAAAGCCAAGGCGCTCTTTCGCATGTCTGTATGAGCCATTTTCAGTATGCGGTTGGCTCACTAGAGGTGAACACAGGGGTCACTTTGGTAGTATACCCATGTGGGGATTGTCCTAAATTACTGTTAATACGGGGTCCTATATTTAGGTTCCTATTATAATACGGGGTCCTATATAAATTTCCCCCATTTGGGGAACAGTAATTTAGGGAAAATTCCATGTCCATTCACTACATGAAGGACATATTGACGGTAGCTCGTGCAAAGCCCGGGCTCTTAGCCCCTATAAACCACTATATAAAGGGTTTAGGTTTCAGGGTTTAGGGTTTTGGAGTTTAGGGTTTAATATAAGCTCAGATTCCATTTCGTTTTCCATGTTCTTTTCCATTTGGATTCTTCATTCTTCCCTAGATTGCCTTAGATTGCCCACCCCAGACCCCAAACTCAACCCTAAACCCTAAAACCCTAAACCCTAAGGACATATTGGCTGCAGCCTATATCTGCAGAGCCTGGGACCTCCCAAGATGCCGCAGCCCGACCCTGAACCCCACACCTTAAACCACAAACCCTGTTTGTCCATATGAGCTATAGTCTAAACTCCTTACAGGGGGGGGGTATATAGGGATTATATAGGGGACTACTATATGGGTGATTAAGGGGGATGCTAGGATTTCAGATTATAGCTCATATGGGTCCCTATACTTTCCTAGCTATTGTTGATGGAAGAAATCTTGCGCCACCCAGCGTCCGTGAAGCACGGGAGTACCAGAATTGAAGGGGTTTGAGGCTGAAGTTCTTCAAATCTGTCAGCCTCCTAGTCACTAGCTTTCTGAGTCACCACGATACTCAACATGGTGTAGGGTCTAGGGTCTTTGGGTTTTGGGATTAGGTTTTAGGGTCCCATAGGCTCCCATGACATTCACGGAGCCATAAACAGCATCACTTGTTCGATAGGGCGTTGGCTACGTGAACTTCACAGCCGCAGCCTCCGGGGCGGGTTGAACGTGGAGGGATCCGGCAGTGCATTTATACCGTTTCTTGGTTTAGGATGCAGCCTTGCCGCAGTTCAGGGATAGGTTAAGGCAGACGTAGGCTTTCTGTCGATTGAAAATAAGGAGGTTTAAGGGTTCAAGGTGTAATTAGCGTTGCAAGAGCAGTTCATTTCAGCTCGTGTTGGGGGATGATGGGGTCTGGTGGGGCCCTAACGGCCTGGGCCTTGAGTTTTGGCATCACACTGTTTAGGGTTTTGGGTTTATGGTAGGATATTAGGCTTGAATTATTTGAAAAGGGGTTGGGGTCCGAACAGGATTTACGGTTTAGAGTTTGGATCTATAAGGTTTAAAGTAGGCTTCCAGGCTGAACGCATGAATGCTGCAGAATCTGACATGAAACGACAGCTGGGTTGTGTCAGGCTCATGTGTAGGTGGCATGAGGGGCTGAATGAATTACAACAGGGTTTTGCGGGTATGTTGCGCAGTAAGAAGTTTAATAAGACCTAGAAAGGGGATAGTGTTCTGCATCGTAATTTTAGACTCCGTGGAGCGCAGCCGACATCCAAGATCCCAACCTTGAATCCGAACCAAAAAGCCGAGCGACCGCAGCCCATGTTACATCCCACTGATTACTCCTACTTCCTCGGGTCTCAGAACCATATCAGCTATAGTCTAAACTCCTAGTATCCTGCTGAATATCCCTTATAATACTTCCGCAAATACCTATTAAAGGCCCTTTAAGCAGCTTAGACGATGGCTATCTCTACACGAGTCAGAGTCCAAAACATGCCATGCCAGAAGCAGTGCAATCCAGAAGCCTCAGTAGCTAGCAATATTCTGGTGTCAGATTCCTTGTATAGTTCTTGGTACGGGTTACCCCGACAAATCCTGATAATGATATTGGCAAATTGTTCAGCCCCTATAGTACCAATATAAGTCTCTCATAACCCTGATGGAACTGTGGTGGAAGACGCTCCAAAACCCTGTTGTCAGTATTCAATAGTCCCCCGAGAACCGGACAAACTAAACGGATCCATACTTCTGGACTGCCTTTGGGCTTCAGTTAGGATTGAATTTAGGGTTTGGTGTTAGTTAATGTTATGGTGTGCTGTACTGGGACCAGTTAACATTCGCGGGGTGGGGGAGGTGTTGTAATAGTACGGGGAGGGGTTAATGAGCACTTTGCTGTTGGGCTGTCTGGCATAGATAGTTGGCAAGCTAAAATTTGTTTTGTCCCCAGAAACACTCAGTGTTCAGGGTATACAAGGCCCGGAAAGTGTTCATGATTTTAACAATGTCCCAAAACTCCCAAAATCGGTGCAACTTCTAGAGTTTGAATTGCATCATACCTGTGGCTGTCGGGAGTAGAGAATACTTGGGATATAGGCATCAGTGTAAAGATTAGATAGAGACCCTAAGCACTAGACTGTAATCCATATGGATCCATTCCTGGCTACCCTGCTAAGCACTGGTCAGATAGTTACGGAATTAGGATTCTGCCCGAGGTCATGTTCGTGTTCCTGGTTGGCATCATGGTCTTCCAGAACTTCTGCAATCTTTGGATTGTGTGGCTTGGACATGTGTTCAGGATTTAGTGGTTTACGGTTTAGGGTAGTGCTGTTCTGAGGTCATCTTCAAAATGCCTGGAGCTTGTAGCAGTGCGCGCTCGCTTATACCCTGAGGTGTAGATCCCAAAGCCAGGGAATGTAGCCTTGACTAGACAGTCGGGACCCACAACCCAACGGTACCAACCCAATCATGTAAATCTAAGTTCCTTGAGCTACGGGCGGTGTTTTCTGGGTGGAATCTATGATCCTCGTAGGGGGTAGATAGAATGTAGGGTATATTATGGGGATTACCTAGGGATAGTGGAAAAGAAAATGGAAACTATTGGTGGAATCTTTGACCCTTGTAAGGATTAGAGGGATTATTGTTCCTGAGCAAGATTATTTGCAGATGCGTAGGGTTTAGGCTTTAGATGAGGTTTAGGATGGAAGGGTTTGTGGAAAAGACATATCTCTTGTATAGGGATTGTAGGGCAAGGGCTATGCAAACCTGAGGCCTCTAAGCCCTAAACCCTAAATTAAGAGCCCCCTAATCTCAGAAGCGGCCGGTCATTGGAGCATGGCCAGATTTTAAAGTCTTTGCCAGCCAGGCCCCGGAGTTCAAAGTATTAGAGTTTAGGGTTTAGGAATTGGTGTTGGGGGTTTAGGCTTTAAGGCACATGGGATTTTCAGCGCTTAGGGTCTAGGATTGAGGGTTTTTCGGCTTGGGGTTTAGGGTTAAGCCCGAAAACTAAACCTAGGTCTTAGACACCATGTAAAAGCTCCAGTCATCTTTGTTAATTATCAACCTACTAGCTAAAACCCCATGAAGACCTTGAATCCCGTACCATGGGTCCACCTGCCAGCCACCTCCTTTATGACTCTTGGTTTAGGGTTATAGGGTTTAGGGGGGCCATGGCTTTTTTTTTCCAAGGTTTGGCTCCGCCTTGGTTTGGCTCACCCTTTGGGGATTTCCTACGATTCTGGTCCTTTGGTCCCCGGGTCCCCTGGTCCTCTGGTCCCCTGGTCCTCTGGTCCCGTGGTCCCCTGTTCCTCTGGTCCTCTGGTTGTCTTGGTCCTGGTTCCTGGTCCTTTG
>CAJNIZ010013703.1:60505-91930 GCA_905231905.1 Symbiodinium pilosum
TACAATGGACCTCCAAGTAGCTCCCATGTTACAGTAGGCCTTACTTGGAGACTTGGGAGAGTTGGGCAGAATTTGTAAGCATGATAGTAATTCAAGGACAACTGGGGCTTATAAGTATACCTAGTAGGTCCCCCTGACCCTAAATCCTAAATNNNCCTAAATCCTATAGCAGTTTCCATGTTCTTTTCCATTCTCCCTACATATCCCCAATATATACCCCATATTCCTATAGTAGCTTCATTTTTCTTTTCCATTATCCCTAAATGAGCCCTGGGGGGTTCTTGGCGCTCCAGGGATGTATGACAAGGGTTTAGGGTTTTAGGATTTGGTAACATTATGATACATGTCTTCTCCATATCCCCTGTATGGCCATGGGGTCCAAATTTCCCAAAGTTGGTACTGATTACAGTCTTTAGCGGGCCTAAATTCGTAATTAGCTGTAGGCTTAGATCCCCATGGCTTTTTTAACAAGGACTATGGGACGCCTGCCAGCCACTGCCAATATTAGCTTTACCAAGGGACCATTAAGGGTGGACATAGGCCTCCCTCTTGTACTTAAGTATAGTCCCTATTTTCTGATAATAAGGAACCCATGTCAGTTACTTTTCTGGAAATATATCGACTATAGCTCATGTGCTAATGTTAAAGGTTCAGGTGTGCGGGAAGATCGGGGGACTTGATCTTGGCGGCTTGAGCTTTGTTTACCCCTACACTCTACATCCCAAACCCTAAAGCCTAAACCCCAAACCCTTAAACCCTAAACCACAAACTCTCAACCTTCTGGCTGCGGCCAGCACCGAAAGTTTGGAGGATGTTCCACTGAGGCTTTGCTAAGCAAGAGATGAAGGGCTGAGGGCTGAGGGTATTGGGCGTCAGCCGGCGGGAATCGCGACATGCATCGCCTACAGAGGTAGAGGATCTGCTTTTTGAAGCCTGAGGTTTGCACAGCACACCTGTATGGTCCTCGTAGACGTATATTTTCCCTAAACTCCTAAATCCTAAAACTTAAATCCTAAGCCTTAAATCCTAAGCCCTAAATCCTAAATACTAAGCCCCGAAATCCTAAACCCTAAATCCAAAAACCTATATCCTAGACCCTAAACCCCTAAAGCCTAAAACTATCATCTTTCCCAAACCCTAAATCCTAAACCTATATCCCAGACCTTAAAACCCTAAATCCTAAAGGTATCATTCTTCCCAAAGCCCCTAGACGCCTTGAACCACCACCTGCCTAGCTAAAGGACTTGGGCATCAAGCCCCCGGTGGAGACTTCTTCGCTGCTGAAGGTCTATGCCTGCTTGGTCGGGGCCCAGGGTTCAGGGCGTAGGGTTTACCTAGACCCCCCAAGTACCCTCTATAGACCCTAAGTATCCCCAAATAGAAGCTACATAGACCCTATTTTAGGGTACTTGGGGGGTCTAGGTAGGGCGTAGTGTTTAGGGCTTAGGGTTTTGGGTTTTGGGCTTAGGATCAAGGACACCCCCAGAGGGTAGCTACCAGGTGCATACCCCCAGATGCAGTTCGTATCAGGCTCGTACAAGGGTAATAGGGCTATGTGAGGTTTATCGAGGCCTGCCCCAGGGGTACCCAACTGATAACGGTGGATCCCCAAGAATCTCATGATGCCTTCAATCCACCCCTAAGATTCCTGAAAGCACCGCAATTTGGGCAAGGACGTCCCATTGTACAGTTCTAGATTTCGTGATTCGTGGACGTCTAATATGCTCCTTCCCTCATTTCCCTATCAGTACTGAAGCCCCAAACCTTGGTAACCCCCTCCCACCAATACTAAACACCCCCCTAATATTAGATACATAGTATATTATAGAGCATACCACAGTAAGGGAAGATTGTATATTACGGTGGTGTTTAACATTAGGGGGAGGGGATTAGATGCATTCCGAAATACATGTGTGATCTATAGCAGTGGTCCGCAGATACGAGAGGAGGATATTACCTGGGTACCATCTCTTGGGAATTTCAGTGTTGCCCTGTGTAGCCCTACCGCCGAAAAATCCTGGAAACCACAGTCCTTAATCCGCAAGCTTTACGCACTACACCCTGAACCCCTGACCCCGACCCCTGAATCCTACATCCTAAACCCTAAGTTCTAAACCTTAGACCCTGAATCCTAAACTCAAACGCTAAGGCTCCTAATAGCCCAATGTGGGTAGTATTTACAGATTTTGGGGCCCGGTGTAGGTAATATTCATAGACATGGAGCCCCAAGCAAAATCTTAAAGCCTACACCCCTAAGATCCTCGGCTTCTTCATCTCCAACTTTGCCGGCCACGCCTTGGAGATCATCGGAGGGATAAGTCCGGTCCTAAGATTCCCAGATGTGAGCTATAGTCGGAACACCTTAAAAAGGGGTTAGAAAGGGTTTAGGGTTCAGGGTTTAGGGTCTAGGGTTTAGGGTTTGTGGTCTAAGCTGCTGAAAGGAGCTTTTGTAGGGGATGATATTGGGGAGAATTGTATGGGTCATTAGGGGGGATACTTGGAGTTTAGACTATGGTTCATATTCGGTCCTAACCAAGGACCCCAAACATTGGCCCCTACTGGGTTTAGGGTTAAGAGGGGCCGCAAGCCCAATCGTTGTCCACATTACGGTTCGAGATTCCTTGTAGAATCGTGGTACAGGGTGCTTCAACAGACGTAAAAACGGTGTTGGTAGTTACATGTAGTTACTTAATCTAGGCACTTTTAGTACCTGCTTTCCTTGTCCTATCTGCGGGCCCTTGCCTGACTTGTAGTGTTTTATAGGGTGCACATTAGGTTGGCCCCCACCCACTACAGTGACCGCAAGAGGTAATGATAATTGTATTAGGGTCCTTATATATCCCCAGTATACCACTATTAGTGGGTGGGGGGCACAACCCAAGGTATGCAGTACGTGTTGAAAGCATGGGCCTTGTTTTTGGGCGCCAGCCTTTCCGGCGACTCTCTGAGGACGTTTAAGAGCAGATGTAGCGTTTAGGCTTTAGGGTTTAGGGTTAAGGGGTTCAGGGTTTAGGGGTTTTGGTATCTGAACTATCTTGCTGAAACCTACGCTCACCATGCGGAGCAGGATCGTTGTAGGGATGGGCCTGTGCTATGGGTAGATGGGAACCCGAAACGGGGAAACCCAAGAATATAGTAGGAGTATATTAGGAATATATTTACCCCGGTTCTTATATTCCTACTATACTCTTTGCTGTTTCCTGTTTGGAGGTTCCCCTATAAGTCCCTTTAGTGGAGATCCTTGTCTGAACTACACCTGCCTGTGTTGAGCGAACTTGCTGGGGACCCAATATGTCTCATGAATGTACGGACAGCTGATCCCTCAGACCCCTGAACCCACGCGGAAGGGTTTAGGTTTAAGGTTTAAGGTTTGGGGCTTAGGGCTTAGAGTTTAGGCCTCAGACCCTCAGCCCCAAAGCATGAAGCCCAAACTCTGAGCCCTTACCCCTAGCCCTAAACCTTCACCTCCTACCCCTAAACCCTTCACCTCCTACCCCTAAACCCTTCACCTTTGACCCTAAATCCTAGACAACAGCCTAGGAGCGGCCAAGAAGACATTTGCAAGAGCCTCAGTCAAAAGCATGGTAATGGGATTCCGTCTCTACCACAGCAAGACAGGTCAGGGATGGGTCTAGGGGTTGAAGGTTCAGGGCTTGCAGCCTGAGGCTTAGGTGTATGGTCTAGAGTTTAAAGTTTAGGCTTCAGGGTTCAGGGCTTAGGAATCGCGAGTCAGATGGAAAAAGACAATTGAATGGAACATGCAATGGAAACTGTATAGACATTATGCACCATTGAACTGGGAGATGTTATCGTACCATACCAATATGGCCTGCGTGCCGGCGTTGTAGACCCCAGATCGACCCCGTGACAGATTGAACCATACCAGGTTCCACGCTCTAAGCTCTGAACCTAAGAACCCCTCTGGGCATCCATAGTGCTCCTGTTTTAAGGGTCCAAGTACCCAAGCAGAATTGTAGGGCTCGAGGTCCCAAATACCACTTGGATTGTGTTTTTTTGAGCCTAACTAAACCCTGACATTTGACTGCCTGGACCTTAGGAGAACCACCCGAAACCTTCAAATCCCTCAAACCTTAAACCCCTAAATTCTACGCGTCTCGAGACTTCTCGAGGCTGCATCATTGAATGGAGTGCTCAGCAAACCCTTCCATTGGTGGGCACTGGCCTTAGTTGTCTTCATGCACCCCGAGCCCCTAAGGTCTCAAACCCCAAATCCTACGAAGTATTCAAGGGAATTCCGAGATTCTGAGGGTGGACATAGGGCTGCGTATTGCAAGTTTGTACAGTCCATCAGATTCCCATGCTAGTGCCCATATCCCTGGCTTCATAATCCATATGGCCCATGTGTACTGTAGCTCATGTGGGGGTTCTGCAAGAAATGTGTCCACGGCATGATGCTTATGAGTTTCTCAAAATGGCTCCAATGTAGCCCCTTAAGGCCAAGAACCTTCATATAAGCCACATGTCCTAAGGTCCCCCAAGGTAGTGTAGACGCTTGAACACTGTAATTCTGTAATTACAAATATTGGTACAGGCTTCAGGGATGTGAAGGGTTCAGGGGCTCTTTAATCCTTGTAGAACTATGCTTCACAGCTCCGCCTGCACTATCCAGTAGCTGTCGTCACGGCACTGTGCTAAGTGCCCTGATATCTGCACTATGCTAAGTGCCCTGATATTTGTGCTTTGTGCGGGTTGCATTGAGATCCCCGTGCAGCATCTTCCATGACAGAGGGAGTTACTAGGGAGTAAGGACCTATCCTTTGCTTTGGAGCCTGATTCTACGAACTATGAAGCTTCGCTTCAACAGCATTGGGACACTCAGAGAAGTGGGTTTCCAACATAGGGCCCCTTAACCCTACACCCCAGGGATGTGTGAGGATTACCGTGGTCATTAGACCGTCCGACCTACTGATGACGGGGATGGCTTTGAGAAATACCCAAGTCTGTAGAGGGTCCTCATTGGATCCGAAGCCTCATGTCGCACGGTCGTCGTAAGACAGACCTTTGGTTCGGCGTGTTCCCCCGCAAGCAGTGCTCGCATGCAAGTTAAGGTCATAACGCTGCAATGAACGAAGCACGTGTGCAAATACATTTTTCCAACTGCCTGAATCTGAAGTCCTAAGCCATACACATTACATATCCCTGTTTAGCCCCTAGGAACCTGTCACAGGGGGCCGTTGACTGTTGGAGCTGCCACCGGGTGTGACTGTCTCAGGACACGAACCCAACGGGCCGGGTTCTGAATCGATTCTCCGAAGACGTTGAGGCTGGCAGTAGGTAGGGCAAACTCAAGGGAAAAACTTGAAAGGCTCAGGCAGAAGTATCAAGCTGTAACCGTTCATCTCATTCCAAAAAGGATTCAGTTTATAAGGAACCCTAGACCCTAAACCCTAAGCCCTAAACCGCGTGGTAGAAGCTCAAAGTCAGCATTCTCAGCACTTTCTTGTTCATTAATGATACTAAACCCTCCAGCGTAAGCCTGAAGCCGTGTAAACACTAAACCATCAGCTCTTAATCCTGAGCGCAAGCCCCCCAACTTGAAGCCCCACACTCAGCCACAAGCCCGAAGTTTGACCTAAACCCCTCTTAACCGCTGAGCCCTAAACCCTCAAACCCTCAACCCCTTAGCCCTAAGCCCCTAAACCCTCTTATCTGCTCTCTACATAGGGGGGGTACTATGGCGATCCATTCACTCATACTAGGTAGTCTTCCTGTATGTTGGGCTCCTGAAGACCCATTCACCCTAATCTTTCGTAAGCCCTTAACCCCAATTAAACCTGAACCCTAAACCACGTTTAGGTGGCTGACAGAAGACGAATCTCAACACATGTTTGTACCAAGCATTGATGATAACCTTGCATGGAAGAGCGACACTAGGGCTTAGCTAGGGACTAGCGTCTATGGACACTTGAGTCCACATCCACAGGACGATGCGGCGCTTGTGGGTTGGAGCAAGTAGAGCCGTGAGGAGGAGTACAGCCGCAGTGGGCTACTGACCGCCTTACCCTAAGGGTCCACGTACCCAATAATTAGGTACTTGGGTTTTTGGTAATAGTAATTAAAGTATAGGTTTTGGGTAAGTATATGATTATTAGGTACTTGGACCCTTAGGGTTACATAAAGCTGACCATGAACCTCCACGAGCACAAAGACCCGAAGGGTCTGCCAAGCGGGGGCTCTTGGGTTCCACAAAACAGGGATGAAGGTGTCCGGAACAAGGTTGTCAGGTTATGTCAGGTTGATGTTCTTAGTTGCTCTCCTCCCCAAGACTTCACACTAAGAACTCTCAAAGCGTAGGCTTTGAAAACACAATGAAGCTTTGTCACCATCCTAACCCTCAGCTTCAAGTTCATAAGTAGTACGTATCTTAGGTCCTGAGGCATAGAAATACGGTGGATACTAAAAATCCTGCATGACCCTAAATACCCTAAACCTTGGGAAGAATGGTACTATAGTATACTAAGGTCATGCAGGATTTTAGTATCAACAGTAGCACCTACCTACAGCTGTTTGGAGCCTTAGAGTCAGAATGCTGTAGCTGCTAGGTGATGGACCGAGCCGTCACGAACATCTTCGGCAACTTGGATGGATCATTGTTTAGGGTTTAGGGCTTAAGGTTTAGGGTTTAGGGGAGATTATGAGATCGCTTACTCCTCCTCTTCCTCCTAAAATAGACACCTAAGTACTCCCTCCCTTACTTCTCCTCCTCAGCCCAAATAGACACTACATAAAGCCAAAGCAGAGCTTATATGGGTGGTTGTCAAAATTATGGTACCATTTTGGTTCCCTAATATAATACGGCACCTAATATTTAGGGTACCCAAAAAGGGTTCATAATTTAGACAACCACGCACATGAGCTTATATTACGGCTTGTTTGGCCCTCGTTTGGAGGATTGGGATTGAGGGTGGGTGTAGAAAAAGGCCCATGGTGATACCACCGGTCCTGCATCAGCGTGTGGCCGGTCGTAATAAGCTGCCATACTTCCTGAGTGTTTGCTAAACCCTATGGCCTAAACCCTAGACTCTACAAACCCTAAATCCGAAACCCTACTTTGAGTCTGCTTGCCGTTCATGGGTTTGGGTGGGGTCTCAGGTTGTTGTTTTAGAGGTATGAACTTTGCTTTCTGCAGGTGTCTCTGAGTTTTGGGTTGTTGGAGTGTTGATGCAGCAAGGATGACGGGGGGTGCGGTGGAGCATCGTTTGAGAAACTACAAACAACTGTTACGCGCCAGACAACAAAATGTGCAATATAATGCACAAATACAGTTGCCAAATTTTGCGAATAAATGTCATACCATAGCATGTGTGGTTAAACGTGAGCGTGCCTTAACTTCCAACCTTTCTCCAGTAAGCCGGACGCGTGTCTGCTCCGTGGGCACGTGTTCAAAGCGTTGGCCTTTCCCGTCATCAGCAAGATGCGCCATGCGCAATTGGTACTGTATGGTGACATTAGATTTAAGTCAGAGTGACGAGTAAATCGGACGATTCCTGAAAAGGTATAATGTGTGTGTGAGAGAGATTCTCCCTTTGTGTGGAATGCTGTAGCAGACTAGTCCAAAAATTGGTTTCCCTAGTCTGTGGACCAGTACTATGCGCTAAACAAGCCAGACCCCGTGACTCCTCAGCCACCTCATTATGGAGGACTAAACCCTAAACCCTAAATAGTAGTTTCCACCTTCTTTTCCATTATCCGAATATAACCACCATATTCTATCTACTTCATGGGGACAAAACAGTTTGCAGCCGGAGGGATTCAGCATGTTAGCAGACCTTTCTTTCCACCATCTCTTCGTAATCATCCGGCATCTCCTCCACCTGCTCATCCTCCTCATGCTGCTGCTGCCACCACTCCTCGTTATCAGCCCCTCCTCCTCTTCCTCCTCCTCGTGTTCTTTTCAACTTGTATTCATCTATGTGTTTTTTTCTGAGTTGTTATTGTCTGTCTTCTTGTTCTTCTACTGATTGTTCTTTGTTGTTGTTATTGTTAATACTGTTACTCTCCTTACAATCGTGATCATTACTCTTCGTCTTCTTGGTCGGCATGCTTCTAATCCCCCCCCCGGGCTGCGATCCGCTGAGGTGTGATCATTGGCGCGGTCCTGTACTTCATCGGTCACACCCTGGCATCTAGCCTACGAGAGAACAGGATTGAGGGCTTAGGGTTTGGGGCTCTTGGGGTATTGTTGGAGGATATGGGGATGTATTACGCCAATGATGGAGAACTATATGTAAAAGAGAACTAAAGATTCAATAGAAACTGAATTGTCAAGTGGTTTGCGGATGACTCAAGGCAGCCCCAGAAATTAGGAAGGAGTCCCTACCAGGAGATCCTAAACAAGGATTGGTCTCGTTTCGGGTGTCAAGTTGCAGGGCTCATGGTTTAGGAGCTTTCATGCTTGCAGCTGCCTTTGTCCCAGTGTTGCCGAAGGTGTTGGCACATCGGGTGTTCTAAAGGTGGATATCCTGTACGGTATGTTCCTTTCGTTTATATTTATTGGATATTGGTCTCCCTGGATTTGTGGGCGGATCGTAGTACTGCTACCAGTAGCTGCCTCCTCCTGAGCCTAAAATCCGCAGCATTGGCCATTAAGTTCTTCTGGCGGCTGTTTGTGGATGGCAGTGCCCACAACAAGTCCTAAACTCCTAAATCCGTAAACCCCAAACTCCTAGACCCCTCAACCTAAAGCGCCTAAACCCCAAAACCCCTGAACCCTAAACCTCTGAATCCCCAAACCCTACACCTCTGAATCCCTAAACCCCAAACTCTAACTCCTAAACCCCTAAACCCGAACCCGTAAACCTCAGATCTCCAAGCCCAGGTCTTAACCTTCTCCAACCCCATGTCAATCTGGCTTCTTCCTTTGATTATCCTGCGGCTTGGCATGCGCAGTGGAGTGTAATTAGGATTTATACTCCCCCTTAAGTAGATTGAATATGTGGTATATGGAGGTCTTATTATGGTTTGCAAAGCCATATTCTATCTACATAAGGGGGACTATAGTGCTCCGGATTTTGAGCTCAGGGTTCCAGTGTTCAGGTTTTAGAGTTTAGGGGTTATGGGGTTCAGGGCAGGGCGTGGGGCCATGACACTTTGGGTGCTTGGTGGCTGGAGATCCTGAGGTGTGAATAGGGTTTAGGGTGACTGTAGTATATAAGGCTTCCCTAGAGCCTGTAAACCCTGACCTTTTCCAAAGGCGCTTACTGGAGACAAGTGGTGCAAGCAAAGCACCGGGCACTCCGGTCAATGGTCTGTAGGTCCACAATCCCAAAGACTGGCCGCATCCCCAACCCAATTTTTTGGAGCATGGTTGTTTGTTGTTGGGGCGAACTGCTTCAACTCCACATGGATCGTTTCAAAGGCAACCTTACAATCCGCCAGCAGCAGCGAGCTCAAGATCGACTTATCAGGCTGAGCACATCTGCATCGGACCAGCCATCAGTCGTTAAGCATGTATCATTAGAAGCCCTAAGCCCTAAAACCCTATAAGCGAAACCCTGAACCATTATGATGGGGCCCATCCTGCCTGATGCGTGTTTGTCGTAGAGGTGTTTTTCGAGGAGATGATGTATAAGGCCATGTCCTGTTTCACAGCTGGACCCCGCACCTGCATCGATCTCCCATCATTCGTGAGGACACTTCCCTCCAAGATTCCAACTACTCAGCTGGCCAGGGCGGGGGGGGGTATTTCCAATCCGGAGAGCTTGTTTGAGGGGAACACATACGCTGTATAGGGTTACGGAGGGCTGTTCACCAAAAGTGGTACATGAAACCCTAAACCCTTTATGAAATTTCCTCTCCAGGGAGCTCCCGTCCTGTACTGCCTTAGATACTTGGGTACATGGGACCATCAGGACTTAGGGTTCAGGGTTTGGGGTTTAGGGTCCAATGGACACTGAAAAAAGAGGCGCTCAGGACCCTTTGGGTAATCCAGGGAAGCCCTGGTTTCTTGATAAACACCGCCTAATTATACAACAATGGGTATTTATGGCTTCAGTGCCCCTTCTGATGACCTGGGTCTTTACCAGGGTGTCCATAACTAGGGGCCGCAATGAAGACACCGACATATGTTAATGCTTAACATCCTCCCTGTAGAGGCTTCTGAAAAAGCTTCCTCGGGAGAGTTAAGCCCTAAACCCTGAACTCAAAGCCCCCAACCCTAAACCCTGAGCCCTACACCCTATAGTCCCCCTCAAGTAAATAGAATATAGCTTTTGGTGTATTATAATCAGATCCCCATATACCCCATCTTCTATCTACTTAAGGAGGACTATAATGCCTGAGACCTTAATAGTAGCTTCCATTGTCTTTTCCATGATTTGGGGTAATGTCCTCAGTCTTCTTTGAGTATACCTCCAAGCCCAGGTTAATGGAGTATTTCGCACGCTACTACCGCAACACGGTGCGAGAGCTTCAGCGAGCCCCGGCCGTAAGCAGTATGGGTTGCTGTTGAGGAGCTTAAGATCGGTTACCATAATATGGGTATACAGGTAAATTAAGGGTTTCCTTATAATGGTAACCTGTTTAAGTCCTGTAACAGCAACCCAGCAATGCCAAATTGAAGATTACTGGTGGGTAGGTACCCATTAGCTTCAACACCAACCCCAGCAGGTACCAGTGTTCTATGTTGGGAGTCCCTATAGGAGGCCTGTGGAAACTACGCACCTCTAAATCTAATCCTGAACCCCAAATCCTGAGCGCTAAGCCCTAAACCTTGAACCCTAAACCCCATAAACCAGACGCCTATGTGAATGCCGACTGGTTGGGTGGATTACAAAGATTGGATGGAAGAGTCTTGCACCATCCTATGTTGAAATCTGAGGCGTCTTGAGTTGTTCAAGGACTCTAAGTGGTTCAGGACTGCCTCTATCAACGGTATCCCCTAAACGAATGTTTTCAGCGGCTTGCAGGAGGCTAAGTAATCAAGATGTGCAGCCTTGGCAAGTTTTGTAGTATTATGTGACCAGCCAGGCATGTGAAGGAGGCATAGCAGCCAAGAATCAGAGTCACCCACCTTCTAGGATCCAGCTGTGTTGTTTAATTAGGGACCTGCAGTGTTTTTCTCTGGTCTGCAGCGGAAAGAGAACGCAGCAGCCCCTACATGTGGGAAGGGTTCCTAAAGATTGGGGCTGCCCTGCAGAAATTACGAAGGACCTAATTGTCGGCATGGCTATCACGCAACAGCGCTACACTCTGGCCCCACGCCTCTCAGTCTGACCAGGACCCCCCCAACTACCATTAAGTGGGTCTGTGCAGGTTCTGCCTGTGGTATTTGGGCTCTACAGCGACCCGAACCCTCTACCCAAATCTCTTGACCGAGGATTGTTTCTGGTCTCCCAGCCTTCACCTCAGCATCAGTAGCTGGCGAGCTAGATGTGGGTTGATCAAACTCATGGGTCTTCTTTCGGATCCCTGTAGGGCCTCCTGCAACTGTTCTCAGCAGAGCTCATTCAGTGAATCACCCGAGCAACTTTTACAGGCTCTAAACCCTAAGCCCTAAACCCTAAGGCTTCGGCTTTGGGTTAGCCTCAAATCAAGGGTTTTGGATTGAGGGTTCGTGTTGCTTGTCTCAACAGGATTCTGCTTGACTGTGCCCATGGTGGATTTTGCAGTTGCTGGATAGTTAGCAGCTTAGTCTTAGGTTTCACGAAGAGGGATTTCTGCCCCAAAGCCAAGACCCAGACTGCGATTCCAAACCTACTTGCTAGTAAAGCTCGGAACACCGGTTGCCAGGTTGATGAACCTAATCCCTTACCTCCGAATCCCCAAACCCTCAGCAAAAGGTTAAACTTTAAACAAAACATGCTTGTGTGGTGAGTACCTTAATCGAAGTTCATGAATGCAACTACCCGTACTCCAGCCATAGAATTCTTCGGTGGATAGTAAAAGCCTGCATGACCTTAAGTACCATCTGGCTTGGGAAGTACAGTTCTATAGCACATTAAGGTCATGCAGGATTTTAGTATCAACCCTAAACCCTGCACGCTATGCGACCCTACACATCCTTAAAAGGACCGTATAGCCCCTATAAGTCTCTTTATATCAACAGTACAAGGTCTGAAGTCTACCAGGAGATTACGGACGCTATCACTGGAGGCTGTGACTCCGTAGCTTGAGAGTATTGGATAGGGTTTAGGGTTTAGGTTTCAGGGGATAGGGTTTAGGGTTTCTCAAGTTCAACGTTTAAACCCTAAACCTGAAACCCTATACAGACCCTAAACCCTTAACCTTACATCCCAGACCCTTACCCCTTAACCTTACATCCCAGACTCTTCATCCTAGACCTTAAATCCTAGACCCTTAACATTCCCTTAAGGGTTTTGGGCTGGCTGTTAAGGAGTTCAAAATCAGATGCCACACAGAAATGTGGTTATATGGTGTATAATACACTTTCCTTGATTCATCTTAATTCTTCAGAGCTACCCAGTCTTTAGAGAAGGCGTTTGGAGGGCTGGTACTGGAGCGCGGTAGTTTGCGTGGACGTTTTATGCCTTCAAGCGCATCCGCGGACGGATTTTTACAATCCCAGAAGTCCAAAAGTCCGGAAATCCAAGACTAAGAGTAGCTGCTCTTTTCTGATTATCTCGGTAAACCCTTAATCCTACGCGTTTGCAAAAGCTACAACGAGATCGATCCTTACCACTGGCGTTAGACACTGATCAACGCACCTGGCATTCCCACACTGCACCCGCTCGAGCAATCCTGCTACCTGAAAACAAGGGTTCAGGGTTTAGGGTTGAGGGAAGGTTTAGGGTTTTGGAGATGCGAAAGCCCTCATTATAGATTATAGAGTAAGTGCATATTCACGATTTGGATACAATACGGTACAAGAGGAATGCAGTCTGTCGGCTCGACCACAAACGAAATATTCCCCAGCTACTAAATCCGTGTATGTATGTGCATGTATGCATGTATCTATGGAGCAATGTATCTGCGTATCTATGTATCAATGTATGTAGGTATGTATGATTATGCTATGTTTAGAAAGAACATCAAATGGGAGTGGGGGATCTGTTGTCAGAGGACTTCTATCGGTTACTACGAAGTGAGGAAGCACGCCGGGAATGTGAAGCAACTTGACTTGATGTTATTTAGTAGGGAAAGGCGGAATGGACAAATTTGGGAGCCACAAAACACAGGGTTTGGGACTTAGGGCATGGGTTAAGGGTTTAAGCTTTAGGGTATACGGGAATCTAGTTATTCTTGGGGGCGAATCGTGACTCTGAAAGGGATTGTCCCCCCAAATTCGTACTAACCTCCAGTGAGTTGTGTTTGTTCTGCCCTTCCAACGGCGGAGCCTCTAAAGTTTCCAAGGTAAGAGCCCTGATTTTGGAGCACCCCTAGACTGGGTAGCTGTTAAGGAACTTAGTTGAAGTTACCAGAATTGTATATGCACATATATATATATAGCAATAATATGGTTCTGAATTCTAGTAACTTAAATTAAGCTCCTTAACAGACACCTGCTAAACTAGCTCTGAGTCTTAGAAGCAGTGCAGGAAAATCAGATAATGGCCTACATGTCATAGGACAAGTATTGTAGGGTGTCGTAACATGCCCACCTAGCTTGCCACAGGCGTGACCATCCGAGCTTTCTCCGCGAAGGAGCAGGCTCAACCAAGTCGAGGGTTCAGGGCGCTAATTTGGCACTATGCAGGGTATGTGCTTGATCTATAAACACGAAGCTTGACAAACATCCCTGTACTGAGGGTGATGGCGAACATGTCAGGATACCATGGGGTGGGGCGGTATGTCAGTGTGTAGATGCTGAAATGCGCCTGAAAATCTTCTACAAGTTGTGGAACCCTGAGAATGCGCACAATCTAGCCAGGAGGACGACAGACAGGCCCCCGTGCCTTGTCATAGTCTTGACATCTGTTGACGCAAGAAATCCTGTACAACCCTAAACCCTAAACCCTAAACCTAGTCACTAGTCACCATAGATCTGGGGAGTCATGACCAGTTCAGAGGCGAGAAATCCCCAATATGAGCCATAATCTAAACTCCGTAAAGGGGGTTTTATAGGGGATTACGTAGGGGACTACAGTAGGGGTTATTAAGGGAGATACTCGGAGCTCAGACTATGGCTCGCATGGTAATCAATCCAGCAAGCCAGTCCTCTCTTCCAAGCCAACAACCAGCAAGACATTTGCGTTTCCTGCTTCAGATTGCAAAACAATGCTCAAAAGAACAGAGGGCGTTAAGGTAAAACAGTTGAGGGGTGCCAGGCTAAAACACGAATTTCTAACCTGACATTCTCCAAGACTCTTGCGGGTTTATGTCTATAATCATGCATGAGCCATAGTCTAAACTCATTAAACGGGACTATATAGGGGGAGTATAATAGGGGTTCCCAAGTGAGATGCTAGGAGCTAAGATTGTGGCACACATGGGCTTAAGTCCTACATCCGAAGCCGTACCGTGTACTACTAAGATCCCTGAGGAAAGATATTCCTCAGCAGTCGGAATGTTCCTGAAGCCATACCCTAAACCCCTCTAAACCCCTAAACCCCTGAAGCCTGGCCCCCTAAACCCTAAACCCCAAAAACCTAAACCCTAAACCCTAAACCCTTGAACCCTAAACCCCAAAACCCTAAACCCATATTCCTGAGACATACCAGCCAACATGACTCCAACGTGATTTTCTAGATGTACACAGGGTTTAGGACGTAGGGGTTTAGGGTATAGGGGTTTAGGGCCGCGTTTAGGGTTTAGGGGTTTAGGGTGGGGGCGGGGAGTGTAATAAGTATACTAATATAAAGTAAAAGCCATTGCCAAAACCTACACTCTCAACACCTAAAAAGTAAACACCTAAAACTAACCCCTTTAGCACTCAACCTCTAGACCCAACGCCATGTAAACCCGTCTATACCTATTCTTTACATGACGAAACCCACTTGACCCAACGCCCCAAGTATTGTGTTTCGGGTTTCCGGTTTAAGGTGGTAGTTGCCCTTTTCCTTATCAACGCTACGTCCCCTTGACCCTCCAAGTAACTGTAGTTGGAGATGTGTGAGATGCAGGTGCTTAGCCGATGCCTATTGAATCTCGAGGCGCATCTCGAGATATGTCATGAGGGCAAGGTTGTGGGGTAATGTAGACCCCTGATTTTTTAGACCCCCTCCCCTGATTAGGGATTATAATAAGGATCTCAATATACACGCGCTTAAAAGGAGGGGGTTTATTAATCATGGGTCTACATTACATTGCTTACACCATAGTTCACTCAAACAGGGAGTACTTCAAAGTCGCACCTTCCGGAAGAGAGAACTTACGCTTCGGACAGGTACTTCCGTAGTTTGGCGCTGGAAATCTAAAAGTCAACACGTGGTAGCAGCAAATGAAATTTAGTGGCAAAAATACAGCAAATCTCGATGTTTGTAACGGATGTAAATTTACAAACAAGATTCATCAAGTAGGATTGTTGATTAGGTAGAATAGATGAATGGCAATGACAATTGCAATTACAACAGCCAGAAAATGAATAGCAGAACAATGAATAACAAAGATTACGACCTAGTACAGTGCAAGGCGCTGTACCTTTGATGTACAACAGCTTAGGATGCGTACCACATGGTTTAGGGTTTAGGATTTTATTACGTTGGAGGCTGCGCATTGCACCGCATAGGCTACCTTCAGGCTGGGGAAGCCCAACTGAGGAAACCAACTGAGGGAGCTTCTATAATCATTCGGTTAAGGGTTTAGGGTTTGAGACCCGCTCAGTAGGTCCCCAAACGGCAAATGTTACGAGCTTCACATCCTTCATTGAAACACGGCTTCGAGAAAAGATTCGTTCATCCCAAATCCACTGACTTGAAGAACTTGACCTAAAACCATTACCCTTAAACATCACAAACACCTGAGAAAGGCCCATTCCTCACGATGCATCGGGGGGCAGGCCTTGTCCTTCTGTAGGTAGGGTCCTCCCCTGCACATGCAAGACCCCAATCCTCTCAAAGATTGTAATCCACCCCTAAACCTTACACCCTTACCCCTGAAGCCCTAAACCCTAAACCCTAAGCCCTAAACCCGAATCCCTAAACCCTAAATCCCTAAACACTAGACCCTAGACCCTATGACCGCGCCAGGAATTCCAGCGGGCTTTTCTGGTTATTCGGCCGCCGCCTCATTTAGGAAGTTGAGGGCCCCAAGTTGCTGCCACACTTCATAAGCTTTAGGGTTTGGGGTTTAGGCTTCTGACAGGTAGGGGCCCTGCGAGACCCTGGGTGCGTATGTACATATATACATATCATATACATATATATATATATACGTACATATATATATATATGTCTACATGTATATGTACATATATATATATACATATGGGACTACAAAGAAATTATGGGGGATGCATCTATCGAGGTTTAATTTGAAACCAGGAGACCCTGAACTTGGGGCAAGGGCCAGCCTCATGGTTTAAAGAAAAACACTGTAACCTACAAACCCCACATGGGTGCTTTCCTAAATTAGGAGTGCCAGTTTGGGGGTCCCTAAAATAAGGAGTCTAGTTCTTGGGTACCTAAACCCTAAAATGGGCAGAAAGAACCCGGTACCCTCTACTGCCCCGTTGTCCCCGTCAACGCCCCATCATAACAGGGATCTCCAACAAGGAACCTTTACAGCTTTTGGAAGCCCAAAATGCCAAAGTCCTAGACCCTACATATTCTCATATAATCCCGACATGGAACCTGAGAAAAAAACAAGTTTGTAGACCCCCCCAAGCTTCTGAGCACACGCTAAAGCCCAAACCCGTGGACCCTAAAGCCTTAGAAGCCTAAGCCTCAAACCCTGAAACTCTAAACCCTTAAACCGAAAGCCCTGAACCCTTAAACCTGATGCCCTTAAATCCTAAACGTCGGCCAAGGGCCCTTCAATTGTGGATCGGCCTGCCTGGGCCTCATCAAAGCATTCTCAGGGTTTTGGCGGTTGCGGGGTTTTAGGGTTTAGGGCTATAGTCCCCTAAACTAGATAGAATATGGCTTTGGGTATGTTATAATAAGATCCCCATATACCCCATATTCTATCTACTTAAGGGCGACCAAAAACCCTAAACCCCAAACCCTAAACCCTAAATAGTAGTTTCCATTTTCTTTTCCATTATCCCAATATAACCCCTAGAACCCCTATATTCTATCTACTTAAGGGGGACTACAAGGGGCTTTAGGGCTTGGCCTTGAGGATTTGGGGGTGTTGGGGTTTAGGAGCCTGGGGGTGAAGAGGTTAAGGGGTTGTGGGTGGGGGCTTTGGGTTGAGGACATAAGATTCCAGGCGGCTTAGGGTTGAGGGTTTACGGGTTGACGATTTTGGGGGTTGAGGGTTATGGGTTTCGCCGCAGGTTGCGGGGGTTGGCGGGGCTTAGGGGTGAGGATTCAGGGGTCAAGAAGCTTGCTGGTGTGGGCTTAGAGTTGGGGGTTTAGGGAGCTTAAGGCTGAGGATTAAGGGGCCTAGGGTTTAGGGTTTATAGGTTAGGGTTTAGGGTTTAGGGTTTAGGGTTTGGGGTTTAGGGTTTAGGGTTTAGGGTTTAGGGGGTTCAGGGCTGCCATAAAAACGATTGTTTAGCGCCCCCAAACCGACCCTGGAGAACTGGCATTTGTAAAGCAGCTCTGCACGCTGTTCCCCGATGTCGAGGTAATGTCTAGCAAGCAAGTAGAAACTCATGTGAGCTAAAGTCTAAACTTTTTAACGGGTGATTACAGGGAATTATATAGGGGCCTACTACAGGAGTTACTCAGGGGGATACCAGGAGTTTAGACTATGGCTCATGTTGGTATGGTGTATTCAAGGCATGCTCGGAAGAAGTCTTGCTATATACGTATATATATATATGTATACATATATACATATGTACATATATATATATAAACATGAATTGTGCCTGCTCCAGGGTTCACCCAGGCTTGCTATGTTGGTCACTGAAACTTTGTGTTGGCAAGTTCTGGTACTGAGGTCAGGATGTAAATGTTTCTGGCTCCTTTGGTCAGATTGATTGGGATCATCCATATGGCGTTTAAAAGAGTCTATGGCTCCCCCTGAAGGCGTAGGGAAGTTGTTAGTTGTCCCCTGATGAAAAGTTGGGGCTTCAGGTATCATACCATAGTCATGTGATGTAATTTGGGGCTTAGGCATGCGGATTTGCAGATTTTGGATTCAGGGGGTGTAAGGAACGTGGTTCAGGGCTTGGAGTTGAGCATTTAGGGGTTTAGGGCCTAGGGTGAAGGATTAAGTTGGGTTGCGGATGAGTCAACCGAAACATACACCATCAGCTCATGGAATTTAAGTTGGTTCGCTTAGGTGCAGCCAAAGTGTTTCAGCCTAAGTATGCAAGGAAGCAAGATTTGGGTGCAGGGAATGCGTGCCGACCACGTGGTGCTTTGCAAGTCTTCCTTGCTTCAAGCACAGCAGCTGCTGCACAAGATGCAGCTGCATCACTGTTGGAGTTGATGGCTAAATTGGGATCCGCTTGATGGAAGCAGATGGAGCCTCCAGCACGGAAGCGCACAGCGCTGCAACCTGTGATTTTACAACGCATGGGCGAGGGCCACGGTGATAGCCATGACGATGGGAAGGATGGTGCGAAGGACAAGGACAAGAAGAAGAAGAGGAAGAAGAAGAAAACAAAAAAGTGAACAAACATAAGAAGCAGGTGAAACCGGATGATCCTGGGGTTAGGGTCCCAGATGCACTACTCAAGGACTGCATTCCATGGTTTAGGTATCCAAGCTCAAGGGTATAAGCCATAAGGGTACAAAGGACAAATTCCTGACAAGAATTGAACCGTAAACCCTAAACCACAAACCCCTAAATACCTGAAACTCTAAACCCTCTAACCCCAAGACCCTAAACCCTAAAGCTCTACACCCTACCCCAAGCCCTAAGCCCTAAAAAGGCGTATGGGACTGGTGGGCTTCACGATGAGCGTCTTCAACCAGCTTCAACCGGTTCTTGGTCCTGCAGATAAGGGGCGAAATTTGGGTCATATAGGGTTTAATTGGGGTTTAGGGTTTAGGGTCGGGAGGGTTTAGGGGCAAATACGGCATCTTGGGGTAGAATTCTAAACCCTAAACACCACAGGGGTATGTAGGGGTATATTGCGGTAGTGAAGGAGGGAGGCGGGGCTTCGGGTTTAGGGGTGTATGGGTGAGGGTTGGGGGTTTTGAGAAACTCTCAAGCCGCACCGGTTCTTGGGTTTTTGAGGGACTGCAAAAAAAGAGCGGCGGCGGGGTTAGGGTTTAGGGTTTAGAGTTAAGGTGGGCTTGGGATTGCAGAAACGGGGAAATGCTGGAGAATCAGATGGAAAAGAAAACCGACAGTGGCATGGACTCTACGATTTAGGGGTTCTAGGGTCAGGTTTTAGGGCTGAGGATTTGGGGGGCTAGGGGATTAGGGTTTTGGGGATTAGGGTTTAGAGTTTAGGGGTTTTGGGTTAGGGTTTCGGGTGTAGGGTGATGCTTTAGGGGCCTGAGCCCCAGAGCCTAAGCCCTACGTAATCGCAAAGCCCCGCAATGCCATAGCCTTAAAGGCCAAGCCCTCAGCCCAAAACCGAGCTTCCAGTTTCGCAAAAGAATACTTAAACAAGCCACACAGCAAGAATCCTTCACAAAGCGTCTTTTAACGCCTATACACCTGGGGTCCCCAGTGGTTGAAGCCCATTGCAGGTGGGCAGCTTACAGGTGAATAATTTCCAGTGCATTCCCACAAGGACTACCTCCCATAAGGCCCCTGTACCCTACGGGGCTTCAAAGTGGACCCAAGACTGTGCAGAATTCCCTAAACCCTAAACCCAAGGTCTTGCAGTACTACGGGGTCATCGCAAACCGCAGTGCTGCGCTTGTCGGGTTCAGCATCAGCTACAGCAGCGAGGCGGGCTATGGGGGTAATGCAGCGGCTAGACAGGAATAAGCCCGTATACATATTTACATATGAGCTATAATCTAAACTCCTTAATGGGGGTGATGTAGGGGACTACTATAGGGTTATTAAGGGGGATACTAGGAGTTTAGACTATAACTCATATGGATATATGGATGTATGGAGCTTAGTATGAGAAACGTCGAGAATGAAATGGAACATGACATGGAACTTGATTGGATACAGGGGAACTGATATGTATCTAGGGGCTTTAGGAGGGACCCTTAATGGGGACCCTTGTAGGTAATAGGGGTACTACCTGGTTATATAGGGGGTACACAAGGCCTACTATAAGGTGATGGGATTAGGGGTCCCTATTAGGGGTCCCTCCTAGCAACCCTTGAATGTAGGCCCTTGCTTCACAGAGGAATCTGCGGCTCCAGTCTCTTACATGCCCAAGGGTTCCGAAGAGCCCAAAACAGGCAATACATTGGCCTATTTAACTAGATTTTTTGGGTGTATATTATATTGTGATTATATAAGGAGTATAAGAGGATAATGATATTGATGAATTTAGGCTTCGACAGAACGCTTGATCGACTTGGAAGCGTTGAACCCTACACCCTCTGCAACGGCAGTCATTCAGTCCCTGGACACAATATCAAGCGGATCAGTGACATAGATTTCTGTTTTTGCTCTTACCCTTAACGCAATGGATTCAAAAGAAATATTCGGTATAGCCCCCGCCCCCGCCCCCACCTGCTCTAGTTGTCCCGAGACCATAGCCTCAGCCCTAGGTAGGTGGTTCAGGGCTTTGGTGTTGATGAAGGAAATCGTGAACCACCCCTAGTCCTTTGAATCCTAGGAATTACGGTAGTTGATAGATGCTAGGTGTGGTGGGGCAGGATTTCCTTCATCCACGGTATGACTCCAAACGTGCAAGCCTACACAGACCCCTGGGAGGATCCGGCGAACAGAACCTATAGCAGTGTATACTACTACTGGATGACTTCTAGAAACCCTTGAGCAGCTCTACTTTCCAGATCTTCCCAAGGATCTGGGCAGAAATATTCGAAGCCTGAGGAGAGCCGTGAATTCGGCAAACCCCATTGTGTAGCTCGGACCCCCTCCTTAATCAGCGTTGCTCTGCTTGGAGCCTTATGGACGGTTACACGTGCAGCAAAAAAAGGTTGCATTATTATTGCCTTCTCGCGTCCCTGAAACCCGTCCACCGACCACGGACATGGAACTTTGCTTGCTAGCAACCATGGCTCAACCCTAAACCCTAAACACAAGCCACCGCGAATAAGGCTTAGGATTTAGGGCTTATAAGGTCTAGGATTGATGAAGGAAACTTTGCACCAGACATGGTCTACATGGTTTAGGGTTTAGGGTTTAGAGGATTTAAAGGACTTTAGGTGGTGCAAGCCTTTGTCCATCAACAGTATTATACTGTTAACCGCACAAGGGAGTTTCTCTAGACAGTCCTTGTTCAATCCATGACAAGCCCAACAACCAAGGCATCCCATTATCCTCAGGCTTCCTAGAGGGTTTAGGGCTTAGGGTTTAGGGCTTAAGTTGTATGGTTTAGGGCTTGGGTTTTAGGGCTTAGAGATTAGGGTCTACGGCTTAGGGTTTAGGGTTTAGGGTTATTTATTACTTCTTGAGCAAGCCCACGGAGCTATCACAACTGAATAGTGGATCCTAACTTAATCCTGGCGCCTGAACCCTAAGCCCAGAACCTCTAAGCTCTACGCCCCTAAACGCTAAAGCCTCAAATCCTGAACCTTAAGCCCTGGAACACCCTAAACCTTGAACTTTAAACCCCACACCCGAACTTTGAGCATTGACAGGTGACTTCCATTATCCAGCAGTTCGTGATGAACTTCTCTGAGATGGAGATGCAGTTAGCCCCTTGCCAATTAGGGTTAACTAAGGGTCTAGGGCTTGGGGTTTTGGATTAAAGTTGTGGAAGAATCAGTGTTGTTGCAGTAACTTACGTCCTGAGTAAACGGAAAATTTCACGAGATCGCAAGCCTCTTTTGGGCTTCCTATACTCAGAATGCAATTATTGCTGTGGGGTGTGCAATGATAGCCCCTATTTCGCCCTATTTCGAGCAATGCCCTACTCAACCCCGCCGGTTAGAGTCCTTACCATGTCTTCTTGCTTGCTGGTCGTGAGGCAGGTGGGGGTTCCTAGAATTAGGGAATATTAGGGATACTTTTTGGGGGGTCCCCATAATAAGGATTATGGTATAATTATTGGGGTCTGTATTGGGTTCCTTTATTTTGGGAAACTACCATGTATAGCAGTCCCGATGTGATTCCCATTGCAAAGCGCTGAGTTGAGGGGAGAAGGGCTACCGGGGAGAACACGCCAGGTCATGTTTGCAACTCGTTGAGCTTTCCAGGATATTGCACAACCTATTCAGCAACTGAAGTAGTGGCCACAAGCGGTCTGTCCTAATCGGTGTGTCCCCTAGGAATCTACCCTACTTAGGGTGGGAGGATGGTCTGCCATCTTGATGATCATTTTGCAGCATGTTAGGTACAGCATGCAATCAAAGCTATTATAGAAAGCTTTGAGGGATTTTTTTCAACCCGGCGCCTAAAGCCCTAAATACCGCAATGCACTAACTATGCCCCTAGGTTATTCACACAGTGATGCTTGGTTCAAGTGAATGGTTCGCATCGCGCTTTGACTTTTTGATTGGGTTGGCAAGGTCTCCATCGAGCGTTTGAACGAGTACGCGAAGCCGGCGGATGGCGATGGGCCCATGAGCCTCCTGTTCTATACTTGGCCGAAAAATGCGTAAGATTGGCTGCTGTTGTTGATTGCACTGGTGTTTCGCATTATAGCTACCTGAGTTCTGAGAGAGGCTTGCTCAAACGTCTCAGGGGCTGGGATGAAGGTAGGTGTAGGATTGTCGATCACTGCTGTGACGTCTGATCAAGAGCTGACTAGGGTTTAGGGCTTCGGGTCAAATACAAGTAACTCTACTTTGATCTGTAGCGGGGACCATCATAATTGGGTTGCGGTTACGGACCTTAATTTACGTTATTACTTTGGGGAAACCATATTCAGTATCATATATGTATACCCATTATGCTAACTTAATTTAAGTTCCTCAACAGCAACCCAGATAATCCCCATGCCACCCCATGCAAGTGTATCCCAAGGTTGCCAGCATTACCCACTGAGGAACAACCTCACGGATTGCCTTTTCCGAGCTAGCCTGAGGCTACATAGTAACACATCTGTAGATCCCCCACCATCTCCTGCCACCGCCAACCGAGGCGGCACCCACCCCAAAGCCCAGCGAGCCTTCAAGTAGCTCCTGGCAGGCAGGCAACGGGTGAGGCCGAGAAACAGGGGGAAGCCGTTGCTCCTGGCCATGAGCCAACCTCTCCCCAGAAGGAGCAGAGTCCAGTGATCCAAGGGTGGCTACCCGTAGGTGGGTGCCGGTACTGGTCCAATGACGGATCCCCTAGGGTTGATCCACCGGACCTGCGGCCAAAGCGCCTTCGAACACTGAACTCACCTACGGGCGGCATTTCGCAATCCCTGGAATAGTGTGTAGACCCTAAACCCTAAGCTCCAAATGATGGAAGTCTAGTACTGCGTGTAAAATAGGGAGTGTGGACAAGAGCTTCCACTGGGATGATTTCAGACGGGCAGAACATGCGCATTCCTCAGCAGCGTGCAAAAAAACTAGCCCTGGAGGGGGAGCCTGAAACACTTGACTTAGGGTTCAGGCTTTAGGGTTTAGGGTTAACCTTTGAGAGCATTTTCGGGTGTTTACTCAAGTGGAGCCAAGGCAACGCGTTGGCTGTCCGTACAAGCTCCACTGGCTTGGAGCTACGCCACCTGTCAAAGAGGATAGGCGTTTGGGGTTTAGGGCTCAGGGTTTCGGATTTCAGCAGTAGGGTTTAGGGTTTAGGATCCTAAACAGAAGGCCTACTTTACGTGGGAGTGGAAGAGCGAATATAGGAGCGATTCTGTCAACTGTATTTGAAAGGGATCATGCAGGAATCTACTCCAAACTCCCCGACTCTTTGTTTGCGATCATGTGGACTGATCATGATGTAGACACTTTTTTTTTTTTTCTGAAATGAGTCGTACTTACAATGCTAATACCTGCATTATTACACCGGGTTCTACATTCATCTTGTGAGTCCAGATGGAAATATGTAGGCCATACTGGAGGCATTCTGTTAGTTGTCCACCTTGTTGGCTCCTACCTTTCTTCAAAATGACTCTGGCCTTTACAACACAAGTTCGTTCCCGCATGCCCCTGGCATGCATAGTTCCACAAGAAGATTCGTATCGAGTGCGCAGACCGGATCTCAAACAGGATCTCAATTGCATGCTCACAACCCATGTGGCCCTTGGATCCATCTAGCGAGCGCGTGAGTTAGAAATCCACTTAGCTTCACGCTACAGGGCCCGCGGATCAAGGACGCCCCATAAGTTACGAGACGTTATTGGAAGATGAAGCCCCTAAACCCCGAACCACAACACCCCATGTACTACGTTATCCCTAAACCCTCTACAACATGCCGTTTAGAGACGCGACAGGCAATTCGGAGGGCTTGGCAGGGATTGTTCCAAGGCACTCCACTTATAATTGGGCTGACGTCTACGAGTCCCATGAAGGGGTTGCAACTAGGTCATAAGCCCAGTGAAAAGCAATCACTGGGTACCGTGAACTTCCGACTTAAATTTGTTTTGTGCTTTCTGGGGCACCCCTGCATGAACAGTGGAGCATAGTGCATGGTGGAAGGATCAAATGCCGGTATATAAAGCCCTATCTCAAAAACAACCCCCGCCCCGCCCCAAAAAGGCTCTAAACCCCAAACCCTACACTCTACATGCAAAAATTCTAACCAAACCCTGAGTACACCCCAAACGCTAAACCCTAAACCCCAAATCCCTGAATCCCTGCACCAACCCCTATATACCTTAACTCAGTTCGCACTTCATTTTCCATAACCCTACACTCAAAGCCCCCTAAACCCCACACCCTAAACCCCTAAAGGCTAAACCCCTTAAACCCCAAACCCTAAACCCCTAAACCCCAAGGCGATGTGGTGGTGAAGCCTAAACCCCTAAACCCTAAACCTTAACAGTAGTTTCCATTTAATTTTCCATTATCCCTATATAGCCCATAGTCTAAACTCCTAGTAGCCCCCTTAATGACCCTTATGATACGACTGTACATAATCCCCTATAACACCCTTTAGGGAGTTTAGACTACGGCCCATATAACCCCAGTATACCCTAAACCTCTAAACCCCTAAGCCCTAAACCCTAAATAGTAGTTTCCATTTTATGTTCCACTATCCCTATACAACCCCAGTATATCACCTATAATCCCGCTATATCCCCAACATATACCCTATGACAATACAGTAGTTTCCATTTTCTTTTCCATTATCCCAATATTACCCCTAAACCATAAACCCAAGGCGATGTGGTGGTGAAGTCTAAACCCCTAAACCTTAAACCCTAAACCCCTAAAGGCTAAACCCCTTAACCCCTGAAACCCTAAACCCCAAGCCCCTAAACCCCAAGGCGATGTGGTCGTGAAGTACGAGTCTGGCCTCGCACCTGCACTCGCAGGAGAAGCTCGGCCCGGCTACAGCATCCTAGGGTCTAAACCCGGTAAAGAGGGGAGGTGTTATAGGGTTTAGGGTTTAGGGTCTAAACTCCTTAGTGGGGGTTACATAGGTTTTAGGGTTTAGGGGGTTTCGGGATTTAGGGTTTCAGGTTTGAGGCTGCAGCGCGTGTGTGGGGTTCAAGGTTTATATAGGGTTTAGGGTTTGGCGTTCAGGGTTTGGGGTTTGGCGCGTTAGCCCAACCACTCAATTCAGGTGAGCTTGCACTTCATGGCGGGGGAGGCTATTGCTGTGGTTGGCCGAACGGGAGCTGGGACTCCTTCTCGCAAAACATGGGGTTTCTCTAACGTCTAATGGTTTAGGATTCAGGGTTTAGGGTTTAATACCATTACTTAGGGTTGGGGGGGTTGGGGGGGGGGTCGGATTTTGAAGTTTCTAAATTACGGAAATTTGGGTTCCCTAAGTAATGGTAAGTTTATATGGACTTGAGAGTTGAGGGTTTAGGGTTCAGGGCTCAGGGTTTAGGGCGTAGGGACGCTGGGGCGTGTAGAGATGTAGGCGTTTAGACGTCGACATATGAGGTTTAGGATGGACGGATTTAGCGTATCAGGGTTCGGGGCTTCAGGGATCGCGCGTTGGGTGTTTATGTGAGTTCAAGATGTGAGTTCAAGGGCAATAGGCTCAGGGGTGTTGAGATTAGGTTTAATTAGGTTTGAAGGCTTTCAAGTTTAGTATTGAGATTGCAGTTTTGATGGTTTTGTTCAAGATTTAGGGTCTGTTGCCTTTGTTGTGGCTTGATATTTTACTTGGGGCTGGCGCGCAGGAAGACCTCAATCATAGAGCCAGGTTGCATATACATCGGACCTCCGTAGAACTATGACTGGATTTGGGCAGGCAGAACACCGAGTAAACAGATACCTAGGCGGGGCTTTCAAGGGTTTAGGGCTGGAGACGGGCAGGGCTTAAGAGTACAATTTCGGGCGTCGGCAGCGCGTCAGGAGACTCGGCAGGAGAAGAAGGGTGTTATTACTCGTCGGACTTCTCACGGCCGCCACGTACACAGACACGTACAGAAGGATATGCTCAACATGGGTACTTCTCCAAACAGCCCGCATATTATTCCAAATGAGGACGCCCATAATCTCCTTTTCATCCCTGTAGGTCCCCAGGGCCACTCAGGGCTTCCATTTCGAGAAAGTCCCACCTGCCTGCTAGTGGCAAGGAAGTCGTCGCTGCTGCTTGCTGTTCTCCAGTTCCCTGGCTGCAGAGGGCTTGGGACTTGGGGATTGGGGACGTGGGGAAAGCCACAAATCGAGGCTGTTTTCTGGGAGCCCCTATACTGAGGATTGCAATATGTTGTGGTATCAGGGGTTCCGCTGAATATGGAAAGTCCGATGTGAGCGCTTAGAGTAGTGTTCGCTGCGGTCCAGATCGGCAAAGGGCCGCGCATTATCTACTTCAACACGACGGCTTGAAACCACATGCCAACCGCATTGCCTCAGCCTTCGTGTGTTCATGATCTGTTTAGAAGATACACAGAAGCCTTCAACAACTATATTCAGTCAGTATTAACCCGGAGAAAACATATGTGGGCTTGCAATTTAGGGTTTATGTTTTGGGGTTCCAGGGTTTCAGGGTTTGAGGGTTTCGGGGTTTGAGGGTTTGAGGTATAGGGTGTTGGGCTTAGGGTGGGATTCAACTGCCTGGTTTCTATTTGGGGCTTGCTCTTTTTGGTCAAACTTCTCTAGAGTCCTTTTGCGTATCCACGTCTCGCCACTACTGAACTTAAACCATGGCCATGAGTATATAATTCCTGTTAGAGGGTTTGGTCCCGCATCCCAAAACTCCCAACTCTAAGCCCCGCTATTGCTGCCATTATTACTAAGTACGAGCTGAGTACTCTTGATGCTGGTACTGCCCTCAAAATTTCATGAAAACCCGTAACCCTAACCCTAAAGCCTAAATAGCAGTTGCCGCTTTGTTTTCCATTATCCATATATAGCCCCAATATAACCCCTATGTACCCTACAAACCTAAACCCTACAATGAGGCTTGCCCCTTACACGGGAGAGATCCTTGTGGATGGCCAGACCCTCCGCAACATTGGCGAGTACCCTGGCAGTCCAAAACATCGTGATACCCGCACTGTCGCAGGAGCCGGAATGATACAGGGATTGGGTTTAGGGTTTAGGAGTAATACCCTAAACCCTAAACCAGTAGGTTGTGCAGAGACCAAAATGTAGAATCATGTAGAACGATAACAAGAAATAGCATGGACATTCGTTTTATCGAGGCGTTTAAGGAATATGTTCCCAAGTTCCCAGGATACCTTATTAGGGTTTAGGGCTTACGACCTCTAATTGATGTTGGCAATCATTTTGCCAGCAGCGGAGCAGTAATAGACTAGAGGTAATAGAGCCCAAAAACGAGGTTTGCTTCAATAGGCACTCCAGAAATTGTAAGCCAACCTACTTACGCAGCAATGGTCCGCATAGCCGCGCTATTATTCAGGGTCGTTGAAGAATCCTCCGTTCTTCCCGTTCTGGGGGTCCTAAGTTCTTTATAAGAATCAGCTATGTTCAAAAGGGATGCTTTTTTTGGTCCTTGGTTAGTGGGGATCCTAATACTCCTAATACCTTTAGTAGCAAGAAGAAAACATCGAGGCTATTGTTTCCCATCTAGGCTTACAGGTTTACGGTCATTATATTCTTTTTTCCACCCCATAAGCGCAGCTAAAATTTGGAGCCCCAAAAGCTTGGTAACCAAACCTAGAGCTGCCGCCGAACACGGTAATCATACCATCATCGGTTGAGGGCTTCAGGTAAATGAACTATACCGCATAATACCCTCTGTCACGGTGTTATGTGTGATTGTCATATGGTAGGAGCAGCAGCCAACCAACAGCGTACCCTCCCTCAAATTAAGATGCAAGCCCAAAAAGGGCCCTGCAAAGGATACTGTCTTTCGAAGAGCGACCATGTAGGCTTACTTGTGTCGGGTGTCTATATCCCTATATTCCCCCAGTCTCCATTTCATGTTCAATGTTCTGTTCCATTCGATTCTCCATTACGGGGAGGATAATCATACGGTAACTTCATTCAAGTAGTTCCATGTTCTGTTCCATCATCCCTATATACCCCCGATGTATACCCTATTAGAATATCGTATGGCTAAACCCCAAACCCAACATCCCAAACCCGAAGCCCTAAACGCCATAAACCCTAAACCCTAAACCCTACCCTATAAACCCTAACTTTTCTGAGGCAAGCCACCGGCAGCCTTGTGGCGGTCGTTCCGCAGCAGCCGGTGCTCTTTTCCGGGACTTGCTCACTCCAAAGGGCAAGGGTCATCGTTGGATTTAGGGTTTAGGGTTTAGGGTTTGGGTTTTTAAGCTGACCCAGAACATCCTATAGACCTATAGACGTGGATTATATTCAAGAACAGGCACAGAGAAATAATGGGTCAGGGTCATCGTTGGATATAGCCCTTGTTTTCAGTATTCTTCATACAGAAACCAACGCATAACATCCTCTAGACTGATAACTCATCTCAAAGCCCAGCAACAGAGAACAGATGGTGATACTTCTACCAGGGCTTAGGCTGTTTAGGGAGTACCGGTAACAGCTGTTGTTCGGAGATTCACTGCGAACACAAATCTCGGCAAACATGGAGAAGTCGCAAGGCATTGGCCTATGGTAGTTTCCCTTAACAGGGGGACCCCAAAACAGACACCAAAATATTTTAATCCTTATGATAGGCATCCCTAATTTTGGGAAAGTCCCAAATAACTGCCATAGTATGGTCCTGGAAGAGGGCACCTCACTTAGACTTCAACATAACATTTTTTACTATTGGGGGGGGGGGGGTTGGGGTGGGGGGGTTGGGGGGGGTTAAAGGTTTAGGGTTTGGGGCTCAGGATTTCTGCTTGGATCTTCTTAATTTTTGCTCAAGTTCCGACTTGCAACTTCTAGGGAGTGTCGGAGTCGGTTTCATGGCTTTCTGTTAGGAAAGTCTGAGGCTGTTCCGGTTGAGATTATAGGGTTTAGGGGTTTAGGGGTTCGCGGGTTTAGGATTTAGCACGGGATTCTTCTGTGTTTGGTTTGACCGGCTTGCTTGAAGTGGTTAGTTATTGCAGGGGGGACTTGGTCCTCAATAGGCTTGCTGTATTACCAGCTTATGTATGGACCTTGATCCCTAATCTACCACCCCCCCCTTGATAGTACCCCCCAGCTTCCATTGAATTTCAATGTTCTTTTCTATTTGTGTCTCCATTACTGGAGGCAGATGGCTAAGCCCCAACTCCTGGAATCCACACCCTGAAATCCCCATATACACTTTGAAGGGACCTCCCTAAACCCTAAACCCTATTCCTAAGCCGAAGCCCCAAACCCTGAATTTGGCTGAAGTGCAGGACTCTTCGCTGGAATCTGGACCCCGGAATGCAGTTTACGGATGCGCAAATCTGGGTGCCTGGGCACATCATGCAAGGGCTTAGGCCTTGGGCCCTAGGTTCTAGATTCAGGGTCTAGGCTGGGTCTAGGATTTAGGGTTTTGGATTTGGGCTTTAATTAATAGGTTTCGGATTTAGGGCTTCGGGCATGAGTTTAACTTGCCCTTTGTGTACCTAGACCTCCTGGCTTTCTTCTACCCAGAAAACGCGTAGACTTGCGAGTACTATGCCTGAACCTTAGACCCTATAACCCCCGAACGATAAACTCTAAACCCCAAAGGATCCCAAAGGGTATTGGGGAAGTTGAGACAGTCCGAGCCCCCCCCACCGACAAACACTGCCTCGCTCCTTATATGATCTACCGTCAAAATTAGCCTCATTATCAAGGGACCCATAGGGGTTTAGGATTTGGGATTAAGGGTTTAGGATTTAGGGTTCAGGCTTTAGGGCTCAGGGCTTAGGCTTATTAAGGGACCCTTAACAGTGGACATAGGGGTCTATCTTGCAGTGTATAGTCCCGAATACATGCCCTGGAACGCAGCCCAGGTCCATAAACTACCTGGGCAAAATTGACTGTAGCTCCTATGGAATACCCCCCATACCTTGGGTACTGCCCCCACTCAGTAACAGCTGGATAATGATTATAATATGGTTTTGTATAGCACTTAGTAGGACCCATAATATAGACTGTTACTAGGTGGGAGCAGTATCCAACCCATACCAGTCTTGCACCAGAAGGGAGAATAGTCTGACTGAGGGATGGGGGAGGGTTGCTTGTAAAGGAGATGGGGGTTCTGGATTAAAAGGCAAGGGAATCTCCCTAAAGCCCTAAAACCCTAAACCCTAAAACCCTAAAACCCTAAACCCTAAAACCCTAAAACCCTAAACCCTAAAACCCTAAAACCCTAAACCCTAAAACCCTAAAACCTAATCCCCAATCCCCCTAACCTTGAAGTTGCTCGTTGCAGAGTGCGGTCAGTTGTAGGGGTGCTTGCCTTTTGGATCCTTCTGTTTGGTAGGGGCAAGAGTAGGATCCCTCTCCTGACACAAATCCTAGACCCCAAACCCTAAACACTAGGTTATAAAGCAGGGATTGCCTTTGGCTCTCTGAGGGATGCGTATGCATGCGCAGGAGATGGCGTGCAAACTCCTACTTCATCAGTGGTTTAGGGTTTAGGTTGTGATCTACACGCCTTGTTAGCCCAGGGGTTCAAATTGCCCGAGCTAGAGACAATTTTAAGATGTTGGGGCCTAGCGCAGGTGTGATCTGAAAGATATGGTAGTTTCCCTAAATAAGGGGACCCCAATATAGACCCCAATATACTATAGTCCTTATTATGGGGACCCCTAAAAATGGTACCCTAAGTTTGGGAAACCCCCATATGATCTTCCGGGTACTGCATGGTACGGGAGTTTTGCCAGTCTGAGGTTGACCCTAGCCTAAACCACTTCCCAGACCCCTAAGAGGATCTAAAAATTAGATCCCC
>CAJNIZ010013714.1:1853-37712 GCA_905231905.1 Symbiodinium pilosum
GCCAAGGAGCTCAACATCGATGTGCTGCTGGCTTTGACGTGCATGGCCAGTGGCTTCTCGTGGCCCGTGGCAGCATGGCAGGAGATTGTGAACGGCGAGATGACCGTGCCCAGCGACCAGATCCACAACGCCGGGCCATGGAACCAGACCTGAAGAAGGATGGTGTGTGAGTGGCATTGGCTGTGCTTTTTAAAGGGCTGAAAAAAGGAAGATGCTGCCAAATTGCAACACCCATCGGGTTTGAACATTTGCGCGTGCTGGCGAGTTAGTTTTAGGGAACAGCGGGACAGGTTCAAGCTACATGTTGCAGTGTCTTGCCCAGTACTTCGTCTACAGTCGTATGTTGCATTCCAGATTCAGACATATAGATGCCGGGCATAACTTTTTGCCACAGTCCACTAGACATTGACAGATTTAGATTACAGAAGCCAGTGCAATGGTGGCCAGGGAACCATTGCCACAGCCTCAAATGCTTTTTAATTCCTGCAAGCAGTGGCGGCCAGTGTCAGCTAACAGCCCCAGGCACCAGACTCCAAAGATGCGGCCGGCTCGATGTGGTGCCTCGACTTGACACTGGGTCTGTGTCAAGGTCAAACTGGCTCTTAATATTGTGTCGAGCTTCTTTTGCATGCTGGATGTTTGTAGCTCCATCTGATGAGGATTGTCTTTTGCAAGCCATTGACAAGCCCAGGTGCACGAAGCGGGAAAGCAACCATATCGCAAAGAAGTCCAGCTGCTTCTGTGTGGTCATCTCTAAGTGTTGTGAGATGCTAGCAGTTTGCGTTATTCGGCTATCTGAGGCACCGGACATTTGTGCTGCTTTGGTTGCGGAGCTGCTTGTTGTACTGAACTCGGTTTTATTTCTTCTTGACGCTCTCAGCCTTGAGCTGAAACCATTCCGGCGCCATATTCAAGTAGAATCTGCAGCCTTCACTGACCGCACATTTGATTGGCGTCAGGCTTCATTACTGCTTGCATTGCTTGCCTAACACAGTTTTGAGTGTACTGCAGCATTTGCTGTAGGCAGACCGGCCTGGTCTGGACAGGTTAGCCTTTGTAGATCCGCTTGTGCAACGCCACTCGCCCGACGCCCGATCCGCAGTTCCGCTGACGTTCCACTGACGGGCATCCATCGTGAGCTGTGCATAGGCATGTCGCTGTCAGAATTTGAAACTTGTGGAAACTTGTAGCTTCTGGCAGACGTTGCCTGGGTTCAAACTCGTGTACATATCCTGCGCCCGGCGCACATCCCGGAGCCAAGGACTGCACTTTGCAGTGTGCACAGTGCACATGGCCTGCCGTGCTGAGCTGAGTTGAGTTGGAGAGTTGGATACCCGAGTGCGTGCAGCGATGCGTACAGCAATCGTTTTGAGAAGAAGGACATTTTTGCGTTCGCTGCAAGGTGCCTTCTCAGCATTGCTGGTAGCCCCTTGGCCCGCTATGCTTCACCTGCATGAGATGTCTAGGCAAGCAGCGGCAAGTAGGTTGTGCGATCTCCCTTTTCAATTTTGCACCGTGCCTGCTTTGAAAGTATTGATGCTAGAGCCCGCCGCCTCGGCCTGGGCGGTCCGCTGACCTTAGGCACGCCTCTGACGCTGCCAGACCCGTACTGCGGCGGCATGCAGCGTCTGAAATTAAAAAGTCAGCGCTGTTGAGACCACCACCGCGCTGGGCCACTGCGTCATCTCTAAAGCTCAACTCCGGCCTTAAACCTGAGCCACGCAGCCGATTTGACCCTGCAAGCCTGATCGACCCTGCAAGCTTGACCGCCACCTGAACCAAAAATCTGGCACCCGAACATTCCGAAAGACTGAAAGCCTCAACTTCTAAGCCTTGCTACACGTATTCTCGCCTTCGCTTTCAGAGGAAAGGCAAAGGGGGGCCAAGTTTTGAGTCCATATTCCAGGGTGTCCCAGATGGAAGTCGTGGCTACACGACATGCAGGGAGGGAGGGCAGTGGGCGCCGAACGCCCATGTCCTGGGACTTCGGCGGATTTCGACAGATGGGTTTTCGAAGATGTTGAGGGCAGCAAGCGCAGTTTTACAAAGTGCTGACTCAGCAGTTGTCGCTTTGCCCTTGATTCATTGATGTTTCCTTAGATTCGTGCACTAGACTTGTTGACGAAGGTTGCAGGCGCTGCATGCGCTGCAGCCCAGGACAGTCATGTCAGGATTGAGAGTGCAGGGTCATCTTTGGTCGTAGTTGCCACCGTGAAAACTTGCAGAGGGCTTCAATTGCCTTTGCCTCTTCGACGTGGATCGAACACTAACTGGAAAGCAAGACTTGACAAGCCCGAACTGTGCGAAGCTCAGTGCATGTGTCCTGGACTGTACATGTGCTTGGACTTGCTGGGCCGAGCAGACACTAATGCTGAGGCACACAGAATGAAGTACTGCCTGGTGTCAAGGCTGCTCAGTACGGTACCAGCCAATGATGCTAGTGGAGGGTGCACGTGTCACGGGAAGCAAGAGTGGGACGTCGCATGGTTGGGGCTGGAATTGGCCCATATGAGGGCAGCTCATCGCTGATTGGCAGGACACGGCGTATGGTGGTGGGGACCTGACGCTATCACAGGCCTGCTGGAGTCCTGCTGGTAAAAAGAGGTTGTATGAAGTGTAGGATTTTGTTCTACCTCATCCATCGGCAGCTAACAAGTGATAATACTGTTGAGAGCATTGTCGAGTCGTTTTCTGATTTGATTGCGCTTCTGTGACGACAGGATCGGCACATTGTAGATAGATCTCAGATGCAGGCTCTTCATGAGTTGGGAGACAGCTCTTGACAAGCCCCGGCTCTTTAAACAAATAGGTCTGCTTGATGTAATTCTTACGCATTGCCAGCACAGAAGCAGGTTGGCCAGTCTTTGATGGACACTGTGTGCGCCAGCCGCGGGTGTTTTGTCGGCATTGTCACGGCTGGGGATGTCAGCGGAGCCAACAGCAAGGACAGATGAAAGTGCTTTTCGCTCCTGCTGCATATGTTCATATGCTCGTCAGTTTTCAAACGAAAAGTTACAGCGAACAATTCTCAGCAGCGCAGCTTCCAATTGCCATTGTGTCGAACTTGCCGTTGCCAGAAGTGGCTGCATTTTCTTGTGCTTGTGCTGATGCTGCTGCTCCGACTGAGTGCAGGAGCGTTCGATTCTTGTACAACATTTGCAGTCATCAGGTGCCATGCCAGCTGTTTCTGTCTGCATTTGGCTGCTTGAGATTCTGAAGGCAAACTGCCAGTTTCAGAGTGGCGGGAAGCTCGATGATAGAACCATCAAGTGAGCTCAAGTTTCGTTTTTGTTTGTTGAAAGGTCTGGGCCCTCCAAATCTGGCGAAGCTCGCCGCGCATGCACTCCCCAGGCGGGGTGTGGTTGGTGTGCGGACATGGCTGGATACCAAGACGGATTTTGGCAGGATGCTCAGTCTACGCTTGTCACAGGCAATGGGTTGCTGTTTGCTCTGACCGCTTGAACAAGTCTATCTTTTGTGATCACAGCGGTGCCATCTCTGCTCTGCAGGATGCCTTGATGGTACAAAGCAGGAGGCCGCGAAGGGTATCCTGACTTGGTCATGACCTCAGCATTGCCTGCTGTTCCGTACCTTTATCTTGACTGCGCAGTACACTACGTGGGTCCAAGGCTATCAACACGCGGTGTTGGAATTCTCCCGTCGAACGTATGGCTTTTTGACGACCGCTCCAACAATGTCGTCCCCTTTCGAGGAACTGGCATGAATGCCAAGCAGATATCCTGTGCTACAAGGCCAGCCTCAACCGCTGGAGCAAGCACAGGGAAGTATGCATTAAACTAGCCTCGCTGATTGGTCTGATGGAAATACGCTGGCTGTCCTCCCGGGAGCATTCAAGCTATGCCAGGGATCCACGTAACGGAACTGGCGTATGTGGCGCGACTCCGCAGGCCGTCTCTTGAAGTTGCTGTAAAAATTGTTGGTGGTTAAAACAGGCCTACCAGAGCTTAAGCGCAAAGGCAGACCTGTGACGCCCCAGGAGATTCTGCTACAACCGGGGGTGTCCCTTTGTGGCCACGAGGAGGACCAAGTGGTCGTATGAGAATCTCGACGCTTTGGAGCAAACATTTTGCACGATTGCGCCATGCTGTCGCAAAGCGCCACCATGTGCCGCAGTACGACCGTATCACCTCTTCTCTTGGCAGTTGCCTGGGCAGTTTGTGCCCTGCAAACACCCTGTCACGGATGGCTAGCGTTCTTGACAAGTCGAAGTCTGGCATGTCCACGAGAAGAGGGGTGCTGGCGGACGTAAGCCAGGCAGCATGCTTGGGCTGTCTGTGTCTAACAAAGAGTCAAAGCGAAGCAGTTGGCCCATGTTGGCAGCTCAACCATTGTTCTCGTATTTCTCAGTCTTAGTGTCTAAGGCCTCACCACGCAGCCGACCACAGCGCCTGCGAGATGCTGAGCTTCATGTTTTAGACAATTAATTTCATCAGATCCCCAGTTTGTTGCAGATTGTCCCGGAGCGCTTGCAGCCATGATCATGCCAGGGAAAACTCACCGGGCTCATGTGAGCAAAGGACTCAGGCCGGGTGATTGGCAAAGTAGCTTTGGTATTGTTTGCAGGTTTGTTGCAACCGGCTGTTGCATATTTCATGAACCACCACCTGCAAAGCTTCGACGCAGTGATTGCTCAAGAGCAAAGTGCAGTCCTGTCTGTTTCCAACTTGCCCGAGGAAGGACAGAATGTAACATGTCAAGCTGATGGGATTGCACATGCCAGTATAGAGATTCTCCTGGACACCAGGAACTGTTCGCGAATCATGGCAACCTGTCTGTGAAATTGATGTTGAGGTGCTGTGACAACGTTGTGCATGTCCGCCGCGGTGTGTCGTGACTGTGCTGTAATTGATGCTGAGGATGTCGGGAAAGCTGAATCAGCATCTGCTGCGCCGGCAGACCGCCTGACAAAGCTACCCGTTCGCTGCTGCATCCTTACTACATTTGACCTGTTCGAAGAACAGCGCAGCTGGTTCAACAGGATTGCACGGAGAAGCACGGGGAGAGGAGAGGGGAGCGAACTGGACGGTCATAATGGATGTTTTATGCATGCACTCATGGAATCATCAGCATGAGCTTCCATCTCTACCCAGCTTTTTACATGTTGAAATCCTGTAGATACTCTGACAATGTGACATCCATTGGAGGCACATACATGCACAAACTATTCAACGACTAGTTACAATATTTGTGAGTTCTTTGTTGCGTGGGTGAGGCACCTCCGCCAGAGCCTCCCAGGCTTTTGAGTCTTTTGTTGTCAATTCTGTCTACCAACATCTACCTCCATTTTCGACTTTCATGGCTATCCCTACGGGCTGCCGTCTGTCACTCTGTGACACCTTTGATCTTGGTCTTGCTTTTGCACTGCGATGACCACCATCATCATCATCAGAATTATGAACAGCATCTGCTGTACATTATGTGTTGCAAGTTGCCACATAGTACACTTCCAATCATCAAATATTTCATGTGCATCACCATCATCACCAGCAGCACAGCAAGCCTCGGTGGTACCAGCACTCTGCTCATCAGCGTCAGTGTAGCCCTGCGTCGTTGTTGTCCTGTAAATTACGTTCATCACTATGGCGCATTTGAGAGTATTGTCTTTCACCGCGGTGATGGAATCATATCGCCTCAGCATCAGCCTCATGATAATGACGGCTGCTATTGCCACAATCACCTCAAGGTAAGCTGAGGCATTCCCGCGCCTCCTCCTGCTGTTCCTCCTTCCCTTTGACCTCCTGCTCCTCCTCAGGCGGTGCATATGATTATCATCATCAACATCATCTCACCCATGATTTCAAATTTTTTAAGCGCTTACATTTAAGACAAGCAGCGACTGAGGTCCTAGCGGTGAGAAACGGGGCCCCTCGATGCCAATGATGATGGCGAGGGAGGCTACCTGTAGCATCATCAGCATCACATAGCATCGTTAGGTCTCTTTTACTCCCTCCTGGCTTCTGATCCCCATGACTTGAGCGTGCTGAGTGCTGTGTGGGGAAGTCGCCTTGACCGTGCGCGCTGCCCGTCAGGCCGAGGTTGGCGGATCACCATCTTCCGTCCCCCCGTTGCATCATTCTCGTTCACGTCTTCGTCCTTCTCTTTTTTCGGTACCACCCTGCTTACCATCATGACTAAACCCTACTGAATTTTGTATCTTCGTATCATGTTGCATGCATCATCATGACCTCCTGCTACTGTTTTTCATGCGAGTCATCTGCAAGCGGCCATCAACCATTTGTTTTTCCATGTGCTTGAGCGCAACGCAGCCACGCGTGCTCCTGCTGGCTCTCATACTCGGCTTTCTTCTCAAGCAATTGCATTTGCCGGCTGCTGCAATCTAGAAGGGATGGCCTTCCAAAGCAGATTGGGATCCGCATGAAAAATGTACAGAGGCGACAGACGCGGATCTGACTCCAGTCCAAAGGCGGGGAAGTTGAGATGAGGTTTTTCAGATGTCTACGTGTGCTGTTCACGTGTACTTTTAGCCCATCATTAAAGCCACGAACGAACCTACACATGAGCTCTGAACTTGAGCCCTCAAGGCGGCTTTCCATTTTAAGACCTGAGGCAGATTATCAAACAACACTGCCTCATGCATGTAGTAAACTCCAACCAGGCTTGGAAGCCGCAGCGGGTTAACGTCTTGACACCCACGCCGGGAACACGGTTCAAAGTGCCTCGAAGGGCTTGCAACCACTCGACAGCTGGACAGGTCGTTCCGAGCTACCCTGGATCGCGCTAAGGTGTTTTTCGGGGCTGCAGCGTTTGAAGCTGGGACAGAAGGCCTGTGGCAGACGGTGTGCCGTATCATGACGTGACATGATATGACAACCCACACTGCAGAACCAGACGAAGAACACAAAGATGAATGATGGCAGACAGCCATATGAGCCTGCAGATTTTGTCACTTGATATCCTGGAGCTGCTCTTACAGAAGTGCTAAGGCAGACAGTGATGTCATTCGGAGTTATTTCAGAAGAAGGCATGCAAAAAGTCATCCCACGAGTATCCGCTCAGAAAAGGTGATTACATCGGTCGCGGAACTAGTTACGGTGTCTCATTTCAATTCTGCTGTGTCTTCTGCCGCGCGCCTCAGGCGCGCAGGTGTCTTCATGGCTGGGCTTATCTCCTGCAGTTCAATATGACTTGCAGGAAACTGGTAATTGCTTCTAGCCTGCTGCAAGACACATTTCCGTTTAACAGCCCTCTGCAAATGCGTTGAAGGTATACCTTGCAATTCATCTGCGCTTTTCGGGTCGCAGAGCCTTGTTTAAGCTGACTACAGCAGCAGCAGCAGGCCCAATGGCAGGAGGTCATTGGCTGCATGGGCACGTCCAAGGGCCACAAATGCTCTGCGACACCAAGTCGACAGATGATTGCTGAAGCTAATTCACTCACTTGAGCAAGTAAATTCTGCTGTCATTACTCATGGACAGGAGCCCCAAGGCCGCGCCGATTCTTGGAGCTCGTGCCTTGGAGCTTTGCACATTCGGTCCCTGTTCCTGCTTGTGGTAGTAGCTCAATACACAGGTGAGACCCAATCCTCTGCCGCGAGCCTATGCGCGTTCCATGAACTACTGCTCTGCTCAAGAAGCCTTGATTTGCATGAGGATATAGCTCTGGAGCTGGAGCTAGAAGACATTGCTCGGCTGCGCGAGCGTCTAGGCAGTGCAGCCTTGTGAGCTCCTCTGAATGTTATAAGCTTGTCGGCATGAAATCGCAACTCCCCATGCTCGGGATGCAGGCGATACCATTTCCACTCAGGAAGTGCTGGCTCAGCAGGTGGGACTCTGACATTGTTCAACGCCTGCTTCGCTGCACTTGCACAGTCCGTTCACACTCAACATGATGGACGCTGTCCAAATGGTACTGTATGTGATCAAGTCGACGCGACGACTGAATACAAAGTACAGGTCCGACCATTCCAGAAAGGTGCCGTTGTGGGGGAGCCAAGGATTGCTGCGCCATGTGCGGCTGCTACAGGTCCTGGTGTAAGGATGATTTATTTTGAGGCAGCACGTCACCCACGCCAAGCCACGACCTCAATCAGCTGAAGAGCAATTTGTTGTCTTCCCTTCAGCTGTGCACTTGTGGCAGATACACAGGATGGGCAAAAGCCAGCAAGGAAGCGTCCGGATTCTCGACGAGCTGCATCTGACAAGTTTGTGCTCTCTGCCCTGCATGACCGTTTCTATCCGAACCCCGAGCCAAGCTGTTGCGCTTCTGAAGCCTTCTGCCAGGCAAGTGGAGTGTCACCTGGCACCACACAAGCTATTTTGATCGTTCCAAACATGCGTGATGATATGTGAAAGCAATGAGAACCGTGCGACAGGTCTCTGCCTTCAGTGGCTGTTCTACCGAAGGCTTTTGGCTTGCAGGCAAGTTTCAGTGCGCCATGTCTCATTGGAATTGGAATCATCAGAGGACAAGCTGACACGGCCTACACCATGACAGTTTGTGATCATGTGTTCTGAAGAGATCACCGTGCCAGAAATGCAGGCGAGAAAGGCAATTGACCGAGTGGGGCGGGGCTCGCATCTTACTGGGTTTGGGCTCCGTTTGGCTCATCTAGTTTCGGCACAGTTGCTTCCAGCAAGCTTGGATTGCCTGCAGCTTTGAGGAGTCTGAAACACCTCCGCCACAAAATTATGCTGTGCAGAGAAAGGGGTTACGGCACCGCTGTCGTCCCTTGACAATTTTGGGGCCTTGTCGCCATTGCAGCTTGGTGTCTTGCTTGAACCATCTTTGATTATTGTGCAGCTTGTGACATGTGCATAGATATCGTAGCAGCTGGAGTTCTGGCCCGGATCTGGCCTTGCAAGCGGTTCTGGCAAGCAATGACATCGGCGTTCTGTGGATCCGGCGCAATGCTTCGGTCTCCATGATAATTCATGCAACAGCTGCATGTGTTCCAAAGCCTGCCACATTGAGCGCTTGGAAAATGCAGTTGAGGTGCACAGCTGCTCAAACTGAACGTTTGCAAAGGGGGCCAGTACTGTCACACTCAGTCCTGGCTACTATCGAATTAAGGCGGAGTAACTAATTTCATCACTTTCGTGCACGGCAGCAGCAGATTGCGTGCAAAGGCCTTCCTTGGCCAGTTTTTGTTCTTGAGTTGCGCTCCCAAACGAAGTATCCTGACAGTTTTGCAAGGGGATTTCCAACCTGAAATTGAGATAGACTTGGGCTTAGTCTTAGGCTCGAGGGCCTGGGCTTGCGTGTTTCTTGGGCGAAGTGTGCCTCATACTGCGCCTACCACGTTGATAGACCAAAACGCAGGGCGTCACAAGCATGCCGAGAATCTTTTCGAAACGTATAGCAGCTGATGAGATAGAAGGCTCTAAAGGCTTCTTCCACGCTGTGTTCGATCTGGGGAACGAACCAAAGCGTGACAGCAGCCGTGGGCAACTTCATTTTTGAACGCTTTGGAGCCTGTCACTGCATGAAGCTGGTGACCTTGGACAGAGTGGCCCACAAATAAGCGTGTTAACGGCAAGCGGTCGACAATGATCTTAGCCTCTCGTGCAAAAAAGCTGATAGTGTTTCCGGCTTGTCTAATAGCTTTCTAGGCATGAAGGGATGCTTCCTAGAATGTTTGAGTATGAAACAAGTTGTTCCATACCCCGATCCTTAGGGTAAGGATCAACCCTCATGGATTAAAAATGGTTCGAGTGACTCGAGTGGCTAAGCAAAGGCTGGGATCTTTAGCAACCAGCGAGCATCAACAGTCGCCTGCTTGTGAAATCTAAATGAAAGTCAATGTGGTTCGGGTGCAGAAGTTTGGGAAAGGCATCAACACCCCGAAGTGTGCCAACACCGTATCACAGCACATCTGCAATCCGGCATCAGCATGTTCTCATTGGCCTGTCCAACGCGGCCCAGCATCTTGGAGGCTGCGACTTTTGGCCTACATCCTTGGTTCCTTTCTTCGATTATACGTTTTTTGCTGCAGTTGGATCGACTGGCGTTTTGATCCTAGAGTGTTTAATTATCTGTGACACCAAGCTGGCTCTTTTAACAGTGTTATACTTCAAGTTTAGACTTGAAGACAGCCGCACAAACTGTTGACCATTTAAATTGTTTCGGGCTGGAGGTGCAGCGCGCCTTGTGGGCACCACGCCCTATTCTCACCAGCCAGAAGGCCAGATCTATGGATTCTCCATTGCTTTACATCTCCTCATGAGAGTAGCCTTTGCAAGGTACGGTGCCCATGGCGGCCAGTGATGCCATTGGCGGTCTCTTTCGTTCCTTTGGTTGCCCGTCTCGGGAGACTAGAACGGGATGAGAGGATTCTTGCAATACAGGGAGCCTAACGCCAGGAAACGCAAAGGCTCCATGATTAATTGTATAATGGTGCCTAAGTTGAGTAGACTAGGAAGTACCCGCAAACAGACGAAGAGACCACTTGCCTGTTTCGCAGCCAGCTTTTCTGGGGCTTGGAAGTTCCACTCATGCAAGCGATATCAAAGCGCATGCAAAGTGCAGGCTATGAAGCTTCGATCACAGGCGGCCTCCACCACGCACACCGCCCGCCCGCTTGGAGAGTTCCAGGCAGGAAGTCACAGTTGCTGGAGAAGGGGCCGTACTTGAGACATCCAAGTGATAGGTGTCCTGAATGAGTCTCCTTGGTCACCAGTGCACAGCTAGTGACAAGTCGAATGCCGTTACTTACCGCCACATGCTGCCCGCGCGGCAGCTTCTTGATTTTGTTTCGTTCTTGTCATGAGATAAGGGCTTTCACACGAGACGCATCGAGACGCCCTTTCAAGAAAACTGTTGCAATGTCTCATCTCCGAAGTTTCTCGGCACCTGGTTCTGTCTTTCTACGAAGAGGGCTCTTCAGACCTCATCGCCAGAGATTATGCCTGCCTCATCACGCCAGGTTGGGGAGGCTGTGGAGGGGACCGTTGTGCAGATCTACTGTCCTGGCGGCATTTCGGTGGATGTGGGCTGCTCCGACGTGTTTGCTTTCATCGAGGTTGAGGCCCATGGATGCTGTCATGTGCGAGCCTGGCGATGCTTTGTGGTCTTCAAAAGCCTAGTGAAAGGAGTTTGCGGATGGCTGGCCTCAGAACGGCCCATTCCAGTACAAGCCTGGAGATCGGATTTCTGCGCGTGTGTTAGATGTTAATCCGCAAGCAAGGCAAGCAAGCTGTGACGGCATGTTTGTCACCACATGCAGCTGTGGATGCACTGAGAGCAATGAGCAAGCACCTGTGATTTGGAGGGTGGCCGACCATGGTGAGCCTGATCCTCACGGGGAGCATGGCGACAGTGGCAACTAGTTCAAAATTAACTTGGGATCCATATCACATGCAGCTGCAACAGCGTGAACCGAGCACATCCGAGCACGATCCTTCAAGCGTTTCAATCACAGGCATTTTGCAGATAAAATCGGAAGTTGAGGCAAGCTTCATCTGACCATGCGCTCGGGAACGTTGGATCGACCTGAGCGCTACATAGCCGATACCAGCAGGCCCACTTAGGCAGAGAGCCTTAACCGTCTGCGGCGCAGACTGTCAGTTTGGCACCAGGCCAGCAAATGTAACTCCTTTCGTTGACGTGGCCCATGATGCATCTCGGTATATCTTGGCAGTGCTTTCATCTTTGCGTCTCTTTGCCATGCCAGCCATGTCAGCTCAGCTCCCTTCAGGAGTGGATTTCTGGAGAGGTGGTGATGATGTCAAGCTGGGCTGCCTACGTAAAGGCACACTGAGAGCAGCAAGCAAGCGTCCCTAAGAGAATGCTTGCGGACTACCTCTAGCTTGCCATTGCCAAGGTGATGTCGCCAGCGGGGGATCCATTCGTTGGAATCTTGTCCAGGGAGGACGTCGCAGCAAGCTTTGCCCAGGTGCGGACGGTCTTCTTTGCCAGCCACTTGCATCAAACATGCGCTGCCATTCTCTCCAGGAAGTGGCTCGCGGTTCACAGGTGGCCGTTCGCGTCAAGGAGGCTCTGTCGTGATGGCTACTGTGTCATTGTGACCCGTATCTTCAAAGAGCCTCCTTTGCTCCTTGGCCTTTGAAGGTGGACGTCTCTGGTCGGCGGCTTCTGCTGACCATGCTCAGTGCCGACCAGAAAACAGGATAGGTAGAACAGTGAGTCTTGTCACCAAGATCAGGTGAACAGTCATGCATCCACGCTTCTGGTTACGAAGCTGCAAATGTCTTCGGGACAAGCAGGATGGTTTGCACGCCTTTGCTCTTTTAATTGAACTGCAGGTGGTGGTGGTGGTGGTGGTGGTGGTGGCGGCGGCAGCGGTGGTGGGGGTGGTGGTGGTGGTGGTGCTGCTGCTGGTGCTGGTGCTGGTGCTGCTGCTGCAAAGTAGCCTAGCAGGATATTCAAACGCTGAACCCGATCCATCTCGAGAATTCTTCATGGTCCAGACAGAGGCAGTCGTGCTTTGACGAATGCCGCGCTGTTCAATGAGAAGCTGTTGCTTCGATGAGGAGCCAAGCAATGCTACTTAGCAGGAGAGCGCCATTTGGACGAGTGGAGTACATCCAACCTGACTGTTTTTCACAACAGGGCAGGTATCTGTCAGTAAGGCGGAAGCTTTAGGAGCTTCCTTATTCGGCCCTGGATGGTCAGCCATTTCGGTTCCAGCCATGCGGCGCGCCTCTACCCCCTCGGGCACTCAGGTCAGCTGCAGTTCATACTTCTGCAGCGTTTGTTGCCTGAGTTCGTGTCAGGCCGTCATGGAAAAGCCTGACCATGCGCCTGATGAGTCTGCATCCTCATTTCATAGCTGGCGCCATCGAACCTTGGTGAAGGCCTCTGCATGTCACCGTGGTTGACTTGAGGTCTAAGGCCAAGCGCCCTGGCCCATTCAAAGCTGTTCAGCCTTGGGCTGTTGGTCTTGACCTGAGACCAGGATGCATCCTGAAGCATCCATTGCATGCATTGGTGAGCAGAACAGTTTACCATGAATCATCCCAAAGTAGGTAGTTGGTCAAGGAGTCGCCGGAGAGCTTGAGCTCTATTCAGCAAGTACAGGTACAAGCAGTGCCTTTGGTAAAGTGAGAGGTGACTTCAAAAATTGAAATGCTGTCGTGGCAGCGAGAAGCAGCACCAGTTCGGGTGGAGTTGCGATGAGCATTGTGAAATATAGCGACACGTAACAACTTTGAGGCCTAGCTGGCGCCGGGTTGCTGATGCTCTGTGGTGGTGCATTCTGGCTATGGCGGCAGGCTCAAGAGGAGAGGAAAGAAGCTCAAGAACGCATCTTGATACCTTGTGCATGTGTCCAGGAGACACGTGCTCTCCACCCGCATAGCAGCTTGGACGATCTCTGTTGGGCAGCCACGTGCCTTCCGTGAGATCACAATTTGCCAGGCACCTCCTGGCATAGCCGCGGTGGCAAACAGGCGCCCAGCCTGCCAGGGATGTCCGTGGAAGCCGTGTGGAAGCCTTAGTCTTTGGCTAATGCGCAAGGTTTTCGAGGGCACGCAGGCCCGAGTGTTTTCTGAGCCGGCGCCAGAGCCAGAGCCCGGAGCTTTGCTGCATGCGCTTTGGCACCGTTGACACCTTGCTAACATCCGTGGTAAAAGCAGAACGGTAGACTGAGGTCTGACTCTCTCGAGGACGCCGAGATCTGAGATCTGAATTCCAGTGCATGCGCGGTGGTAGCGCAGGAGCAGTGTCAAAGCAACGCGCCCACTACAAGTATGCGTTTTGATTCTGCGTAAGGTTCTTAGCAAGCTGGAGGGCAGCGATGACGCGGCAGTGCCACTGCCCCGAAGATCTCTAGCCACGAAGTCTAATCCTAAGCTGCCCTTCCTTCTGAAATCGCCTGGCCTCGCCCTCCACCTTACAGAACATTGCCACTGATTGATGCCAGGAAGGAAGAGAAGAGGGCCAAAGCAAAAGACACAAAGAGCAAAAAGGAGAGCTCCCCCCAATTTGCTGTCAGGCACTTCGGTGTGTCATGAGCCGTTTTGTAGGCCGGCGTGCAGCAAGCAGAAATCGATGACGAGAAAGCCAAGGCAATTATAATTCTGCATAAAACCGTCAACCGGATTCGATTCCATGCTCAATGGGAGGTTAATTTTCCCGCCCCCCGACCACTTACGATTCTAAGTACCTACCCCGAATCAAGTTTGGGAAGCGTTGTTTGGAGGGGAGTCTTGGAGGATTTCTTCTGGCTTGCAGTTTAATTAATGTGTGCCACAATTCCGTCTCTGCTTTGTTGCTGTTCTGTACGGGGCAAAAGTTTCGCTCTATTCCGCACCCTTTTCCATCAGGGTAGGTGTGCATGCATGACTGAACTGCTTATGAAACGAGATGCAGCCCAGTCCCCAAATGCAGGAAGTCATTCGAGATACCCTGAAAAAGCTAGAGGAAGACGGCCAACCACTCAGACGTACTTCGCAGAGACATAGTTTTGAGTTGACGTGCCAATTGCAGTATTTGGAGGGAGGGTCGATTTCAGAGTTTCTGAAAGAGGTCACCCTGCATTCACCTGTCGTCTGCAATCCGAGGACAGGGTGGCAAGAAAGGCAGCAAAACCAGAAAGACAGCTGGCTGCCAAGCTTTTGTGCTAGTCAAGTCATGAAACAGCTCCTTTCTGAATGGGACTTCTGCCGACAGCATGGTTGCGCTCTCCGTGCATTCGGCATGATTGCAGACTTTGCAGCGTGCCAAAGCTACGAGGTAGAGAAGCTGAAGGCCCTTTTGGGCGAGGCCTGGGAGTCCAGAGCCGTTGCGAACCATTGTTGAGCTCTGTCGAGCTCATTTTGTTCGAGCACGGGCGACATGCATGTTGCAGGTGGATGAAGAACCAGAGCCACAAGAACTCTCAGATGATCAGCAGCCCTTTCCCGAGCAATGCTGCAAAACAGGGCTGCTGGAATCAGATGCCTAGGTAGCCATTTCTGGTGCCCAGATGAGGTCACATATGGACTTTGCCAAAGCTTTGCAAGAGGAACAGAAACGAAAGATTCATGTGGAGATGAAGACTGTCAGGAGATGTAGCCTGAGATGCAGCGGATTCCAGCCCTCAAAGAGTCTTTCCGAATCTGTTTCCAGGAGTGAGTTTAAGCGCGACTTTGGTACCGACGCCCGGCCACTGCTTTGCAGTGGCTGCAAGTTGGTCGCCTCGCGTCTGAGCAGTGAGCCTCGACCTCAGCGGGCCGTTGGCTCACCTTGGCTTGCTTCTCCGGAGCAAGGTTAGATACGCACGACGTGCACGAGCAGGACTAGAACTAAACAGAACTACTCTTGAGCTTGTGAACTAAATTGACTTCAGGAGAGCCCTGCGCAGATGCTGGCAGCAAAGCGCAGAGCAATTGACTCCACATGCAGCAGTTTGCGCCACCTGCAGGCCAGAAACCAAGCTTCACTGGGTTGCAAATGCCATGAAAGGCCGTGTGAGCCTTGGGCCGTGTGAAGGCGGTGAAGCCCGCAGAGGGTGAGGGCATCGCTCGCTTCGAGGCCAGCGAGGCGCAGCCAAAGAGAAAGCAGAGAAAAAGAGAAGAGAAGCAAATTCATTCAGAGTGAATTACTCTTTGAGTGCTCATTTTTATGCTTTTAATGGTGCTGCGTCAATCCTCATCCTAACTTGAGGTGACCGGCGAGGGAGAGCGTGAGGGCAAGCGCCTTTGTCAAAGCCTGAGCTTTGCATCGATTTTTCATTTGCTGTAGCTTCAGCGAATTCTCACTCTACACACGAGAACTTCTAGGGCCTAGAAATTCCACGGAGAGTCTTGGCCCAGGTGCCGCGATCTTGGAGGAGTCGCGGTTCGACATCCTGGCTAGGCCTCTCAAATCTTGCTTAAGAGACCATGGTATAAGGAGGGCTTCATCAAGGGTGCTTACGATGTGATCAATGAAGGCTCATCCAGAGAAAGATCCCTGAGATGCAGCATCTTGCAGGTGGCAGGCACGACTGATATTTCATGTTCTACTGTCTTCCAAAGCTTGTACTTTCCCTCATCTTAAGAATCCCAGACACCTGCAGCAAGGACCGGCCACAGCAACTGGGAGCGATGGCTGTGTGCGGAGCGTATGCGCTTGTGTCTGGCGCCCAGGGTGCTTATGGGGAACAGCTCAGGACATGTTGACGTCAAAATCTGTTACGAATGTTGTGGTGGCCAAGGCAAGCGCAGTGAGGTGAAAGACGAAGAGGACGACGAAATTGAGCAGGACCTTTGACTACTTTGACTGCCAAATGAGGAGCAAGCGAGTTTCTCAAGATTCGGATTGCTCTTTCGAGCCTCTAGCTGTTCTAGCTGGCCAGTTCCTGCTGCCTTGTCCCCAAAAGCAAAATCTTGTAGGGCATTGCAGTGTCGCGATACAAAGATACAAAATAGACTGAAAGTTGCCATGAATTTGGGGTAACACAAGCAGGGCCGAGCCAGGGTACCCCAGCAGCTGCGCAGTGAAGGCAACCAACAAGCTGTTGAACTTACCGCTTCTTGTCGTGCCAAATTGCCTTATGTGCATGCGCATAGTCACTTGTCAATGGATGCTGCCATTTGTTCTCTGGCTTGTTCGAAGGTTTATGTTTCGCTTGATGGCTTGCGTAGAGCGTGCTTTGGCGCATAAAGATGCGTGTCACCTGCTGCATGGAAGAGCCAGTCGTGTGCGGCAGGGTCCAAATTAGCATGTCGGCAACGAGCGTTGTGCTCAGCTGCATGCATGCGGTTCACATAGCAGACAGGCCTAGTCTCGAGAGATTTCAAGATGTTTGTTAGTGTTGGACTGCAACATAGGCATTGCAGCGACAAATCCACTTCAAGCCAGCAGCCTTCCATCGAAGTACTGCAGTCTTCAATAAGCCAAATCTCGTTTGGCCTGCACATGGCCACGCGTCCTGGAGATGGAGCGATGCCGGCCCATGCCTTGAATAGACTCTGGACAGCGAAAGACATTCAAGATCATTAAAGTGTGCTCAAGGCCGAGCGATTGGCCTTTTTGCGTCGCTCCCTTGCCCGGGTATCTCAGCTGCAGTCAGAGCTGGGGCATGTTGCGATGCACCTTACCCTACTATGTATATTGCTAGGAGGAAAGACCTCGACGTGTGTACCATGCTCATGTGGTGGATATGAGATGCTGTTGAACCCAAGTCATGTTTTTAGAGGCCCGCGCCCAGAGCCAAGAGCATGAAGCTCAGCGGGCTCAGCGTGAAAAGGCCTTGGCAGAGGCGCAACCTGCAAAGAGGAATGTTTTGAGAGACGTTCCGGACTCACTGGCCAGAGTCACTGGATGTTGTGAAGGCTTACGCGCAGAGACGCGAACAACAGGCCGCGGGCTTGTGGATCCTCCTATCATATCCCTGCCCCACACCACTCGCTGCGAGGAGCACTAAACAGAACCTTATGACACATCTGGCCACGACAGTCTTGTCGCAGATTCCAAAGCCTGCAGCTATGCTTGCTCATTGATCGAAAGGTTAGGTCAGCTCCTGGATGCTTCAGCAAGAGTCTGGTCAGGTATGGTCAGGTCAAGGCAGTGCGTAGAAAGACAAGACGCAGCCACTGCCACCAGCACCAGCTCATGACCTTGACATAAATACGAAGTAGGCCCGAATTGCAAGCTAGGATTCCAGCCAATGACAGAGATTAGGACAAGCAGAAGGCAGTGGGATAGACCCCTGCCAGCATCCGCAGCGAAAGATCACCTCCACAGTCTGCGACTTGAACAGGAGACACAGGATCCGCGGAGAAGTCGCAAGAGGAAGAACATATGAGTCCGATGCCACGCAGACCCTAAAACCATAAGAAGCCATAGAAAACAGCGAGAGCATCCGCTTTGGGGTTTTGGAAGGCACGACGGCCAAGCCCGGCCTGTGCCGCCAGGCCAGAAGTAAAGCGTGGGTTTAGCTAGGCGGGCGTGCATGGTCCATGACGGCCAGGCCGAACCTTAAGAACTTCTGGCTCAAACCCCCAACCCCAGAGGCAGTCAGCTCTCCCCGGTAAGACGAGACGACGAGAGGGAAAGTCGTAGCAGAAGTCTTCTAAGGCAGACGGGAAGCAGTTTCGCGCCAGCGCAGCCGGTAATGCAGCAGCAGCAGCACAGCGATCAAATTAACGACGTTACTCCATGTCCGAAATATTGTCACGCCGCCTATGTTTTCAGGAGCAGAAATCTCCTGGCTCAGACGGATGTGAGGACTTCCCTAGAACCCCCCCCCCCCTACGCAGCACGCCCCCCCCATAGCTTGTAAGGGATAAAAGAAAATTGTTTTCACCCTCTCTGTTTCCGAGACCATCCAATACCACGGCCCCAACATACACCGGAAGAGCGTAAAAGCAACCAAGAGTCAGGACCCGCTCAGTAGGAAGTAATAAGCATAGCCTCAGTAGCCGGAAGCCCTGAGACAAGTAGGCAAAGAAGAAGACTGCAAAACGAAATAATCATGCCAGCTGAGCTGGAGCTTCTTGGATGGTTGGTGGTGAAGAAGACCGGCGGCTTCATCCAGCAATCTACGAAACAACGAATGCCATCCGCAAACAATCAAACAAGGTCATTGTACACATGCTGCATTCTAGAGTGCTGAGCATTTGCTGATGTGAGTGAGTGCCCTGACCTGCTCAGTGCGGGATGCTGGAGGGTTGCAAAAAACAGTCATTGTGAACCGATGACCAGTCTGGTGAAATCTCCCTTACCACAGGCCGTGATTGTGCAAGCGCAAGCATGCAGCAACAGTAGCTTTGGTGCCAGCTTTTGGCATGTATACATTTGCAGATCGCCCAGCGGCGGGAAGAGCGTCAAGCAAGGCTTCATGAGCTGCAGCAGAAGGCCACCTTGTTTTGCATGCTTGTAGATGCGGAAGCATAGGCAAGATTCTTCTCTCTGGCTTCTGAAGTGTACACGCATGTCTTTTAAAATAAACCGATGCCTGCCTCTGGGGCCGTTGCTGGCTCCTCCTCTTAGCTTTGCCGTCAGAGGCTCGTCCACCACCGCGCAGTCCGGAGCTGGAAGCCGAGAAGGCAAGGCATTGCGGCGCTTGGGCATCCTCAAGTGCCGACTTGCGAATGATATCGAATAGTAATTTAAGCCTGAGGATCCAGAGGTTTCGGCCCTTCTGGCACAGCGGCCCTCTCTCAAAAGGCGGTTGAGGCCGGCTTTGCAAGGGGTCTGGAGCTCTGGCACCAAGCTGCCTTGAGGTTTTTCACCTGCGCAGATTCAAGTTCACAGCTTCGGGGCGCTAAGGTCCTCTCCCCTCGCTCAGCGGAAGCCAGCTCGCCACCATCATCTCCAAGGCTACGGGCTATGACACCAAGACCAGGGCTTTGAGCGACAAGCAGCGGCGTTTGCTGACGTTCCCATGCTTCATACTTGGGGGCCAGGAAGCCAGCAGTGCCTAAGCCTCCACCTCAACGGGCAGCTGCCCGACCACCCGAGGAGGCTGTTGCTTCACTAGATTTCGCTTGTGGCTCGCGCCTGAGCTTGGATTGACTTAAGAGGGGCTATTTCGACTCTACTGGGACATGGAAGGGCCTAGTTAGCTTGAATTCCCGAATGCTTTGTGCAATGAAAAAGTTGCGGGTGCATGTAATCGTCCTCGTCTGCATCTTGGAATGGTGCAGCTTTTCCATCCCGAGCAGAATCAAATGGCCAGGTTATGGCAGTTAATCAAAAGCCTGGAAGTCTTCCTCTGGCTGCAGGCTCCATCGGCCCAGCAGCCGCAAATGCCGAGGAAGGACATCCTTTTGCAGTATGCTCTTGACATAAAGCTTTTCTAGTCACCCACTGTATACGACAAATCAGTCATCTAGGGTGATAGGAGCATCTGCGCGCGACGCAGCACCAGCTGCTGAACTCGCCTGCGTCTCAGACTTTGGGCAGCCTTTGGGCAAGTAATAAGTCGTGCAGCCGATGAGCAGCCGCCGTGTGGCTTTCATGCCGCAACTTGCTGACAAGATAAGGACAAGGCCTCCGACGTGCGTGCATGTACTTAATTTCCCAGACCTGTTATCGTTCCAATTGGTGTTGCATGTGTTGAATAGTTTATCGGATAGTTTTCTCATAATCACAGCGTGCCTACCTCCATGGCTGAGCTGGTGGTTTCTGGTGTAGCGGCTCTGTCATGTCTGTTGAAATGTGCCAGCTGGAGACGACATAGAGTGACATAGAAGCTGAAGATTGCTGCGTCAGATTGGTAGCAGATGCCTCCATGATCATCTGCCCATGATGGGATTGTATTAGCGACTCGTGGGGCAACTACTCTTCGATGCTCTGTTCTTATCAGTCATATTCAAGTGAAGAGCGGCATCAGGTGTGGCGTGGTGCTCTACAAGCAGCAGATGAAGGCAAATCAGCCTGGCACACGCGCAGCTGGGAGCAAGCCAGTTGCCAGAAACAAACAATGGTTAAACGGTCAATTTTTGGAATGCAGGCGCACTTTCGGCGAATATTGGAGGCTGCAAGAGGCTCAGTTTGGTACCTGCGCTGCAATAATGCCCACACCCGATGATCCCGCATGACATCGAGGTAGAGGTTGGCTACGGTGCCAGCGCCGGCCACCAGAAGATGCTCGCCAGCAAGCTATCAATACAGGTTCTTGGAGTATCCAGCATTCACAGTCGACGTGCCTGCAAGCCCAGGAAGATCTTATCCAACTTGGCAAGGCCTGGAACATCTACTGAGAAGCAAGCGTGCAGCTCTCCATGTTCCCAGGCCAGTCTCGACAGACACACATCAACACCGCCGCGCGTGAAGACGCGAACTCAGAAAGTGTGCGCGATTCTTTCTGTCCAGAAGGAGGCATTTGCGTGTTGCTGCCACAGCTTCCAGGACGTGCTCCCCTGTTAATCGGCCTTCGTTGGCTAGAGTGGAACACCTTTTGTGAGATTCAAGACGTGACGAAGGAATTGCGCACACTTTCGCTGTGGACCTCCTTGGTTGAGCCAAATGTGTCCACCCACCAGGATTGTCTAGAGTCTAGATGTAGGCTTGAGCTGTGGTTGCACCAGTCATCTCCAAAGGAGGTGATGTAGCATTCGACGGCAAATGGAGAGAAATATTGTTTCAATTCTGTCTGTGCTGACAGTCAATCATTTGATATGCAATGCTCTGTGATGCTTTGGATCTTCCCGCTGCAAGCGTTCTGCGAGGCAATCTTGCCCATAGGCAAATAAGAACTGCTGAGAAGCATAGCCGGAAACAGTAAAGCCAGCGTGTTTGTTGTGTACTTATACAAAAAGTCACCACGCAGTGTGTAGCAGCGCATCAGTATGTGTAAGCACCACTTGAAGAAAATACATGCAGCAGACCCCCCACCCAAACCAGCAGCTGACTACACCAGCATTTTGACGCACACTAAGTTGATCACCTCGTAGCAGCCGATGTGACAGACAAAACATAGCATCTCATCCTTTTAAGTGGGCTGTGTGCCCAAGTTCTGGCGCTAAGACTGCCATCTGTCGCGGAGCAGTGGTGCAGCAGCCAGGTGCCCGAAATTCGAATGCAATGGTAAATCTCATTAATGGATATTGTGATTTCGCACTTCTTGGTCATAGAAACGCACACGTTGGCCTGGGGCTACACAGATTTATGTTTGAGCTCATCAGTCGCCAGGCTGACTTTAACGATAGGGTGTCTAAACAATCAGGGAACCTGTGCGGCAGCTTAGACGAAGCTTTGAGTAGCGCACCCTTGCAGTGGTGCGGAAACACCAGTACAGCTTTGCCACCCAAGTGTGCCATGACGACTCATCGATGTCATCTCTGTGCAGGTGATGGCAGTGCCCAACCAGGGCACCTGTGAGTTGCTGAGGACGTGCTGGTGCTTCTGCAATGACAGCTTGCACGGTGAGATTAACCCTGCGAAGGGCCTTTATTAACCCTGATGCTGCAACCCGAACTGCCGCTGAAGAGCGGCTGAAGGAAGCCATCAAAGGCAGAGACTTGTTCCACAAGAAGGGAGGTTCAAGAAGGAGCCTCGTGCAGGTGCTCCCAATGAGCTTGTCAAGGAGCTCTTAGCGGTTCTCCTCGCCTTCGGTGAGATCTTTGACTTGGCTTATCTTGGCTTCAGCTTGCCTCGGAAAAGCATCAGACGTCTTTCAGGAACGGTGCCCCTCCAGAGCTTCGGTCAGAGGCAGTTGTGCTTCTCAGGTGCGGGAGAGCTTCCATTGCCTTTGCATTTCCTTGTGATTTGCTGTCCCATCCTTTGCCCCTTTGACCAGGCAGTGTGCCACAGAGAGTAGCTCTCGTGCCTGTTGGGAGCAGCTGGAGCCAAACACAAAGCAGGTACCAGACATTTGTATACCGTATACCTAACACTCTGCAGCGGTGAAGCAAACACGATGCAAACAGGCAGTTCAGGAGCAGATCCTCGTGTCTATGACGAAGGACGCCTCAATCACCTTCATTCATCAATCAGTTGACCTTGCCTGGCTCGTGAGGATCCTTCCAACCCAGTGAGGCGACAGGCTGGCCACGTTGTCAGCACCATTGCGAATTCTGTCGCTGAAAACTGTGAAGAGCTGATGAAGGCCGGGTGGCATAGTTAGGCAGCCACAGCGGCAGTGTGCCAGTGTTGGATTTTCCTTTCTCTGTTCATGCTAGGCATGGCCGCAGCTCCTGCCCTTTCTGTCCAGCACGATCAGCATTGAGCTTACCTACGCGGATGTTGGCTGAATCATCTTAGCTGCAGGCACCACATGTGCACGTGCACTATTGCGGACATGTTTGAGTGTCTGAGGCGCTGGATCAGATGCCAGTCAGGTAACCGCCTGCTTACAGGCAGTTATCTTGAGATGGCCATATTGTTCGCTCTCTTGGACATGTAGAATGCTGCTTGCAACCAGGTGCTGCAAGACATGGTGGAGCTAGTAGGCGAAGAGCTTTTGACACAGGGGCCGCAGGCAGTGGCTTGACGGCATATATTACGGTGTTCAATGTTGTTTGTCATTCTGACGGTGGGTTTGAGGTAGCAATGCTGCAGACCTGTCTCAACTCCTCGCGCGCAGAGGCTTGCTACCTTCTTGCTGTTTAAACCTCGTTTTCGCCGCTCTGGCTGGTACTGTGGTTTCAAGTGTTGGCTTTGGGATGATATCTTCGTTATGGTTTGCTGTGCCACTGGCCTGCTCATTGCCAAAATTTGCGTGGACTAGCAGAGGGTGCAAGCAAGGGGTGACGACCCAGCCAATGGACACATGCACTCCGCAAGCACCTTTGCAAACACCCTCGCAACACTCGCAGAATGTTGCAGAATGAGACTCCAAGCGCTGGGGCTGACAGGCCCCAGGGCCAGCCGAGCGACATGGGCCATCTGATCTCTAGCTGGCTTCTCACATATATGGTACAATGTCCCCCAGTGCAGGTTCAGGCAGCGGCTGCGCAACTAGCTTTGGAGATGGCAACTTGACTTGAAGTACGTACAACTTTTATGATGGTTTTGGTGGGTATATTGGTGAGTGCGCGTACCTACGATTTAGTCTGTCCAAGCATCTCATACCCTAAACCCCGACACCCACAAACATTCGAGTTTAGGGTGCAGGGTGCACTCTAAACATCCCTGAGCGCAATCAATGAGGGCTTTCCAAAATTACGGGTCCACTTTTGGGGGGCGGAGACCGTACAAGATTGTTGACTTGTATTGCTGATGCAACGTGTCATAGAAGCCTGAACTGCATTTGCGCGACCGAGTGAGGTCCCCCGGACTAAGGATGAGTTTGGCTACACTTCCGTCTTAGCATTGGTAACAAGACATTGCTCTCGACATCTCTGACTTTTGTCACATGCACAGCATGGCAGATGCCAAGGTAGCGGATTTGGAGAAGGACGTCATCAAACCTTTAGGCTGCGGGCCGAGATGAACCATATTGGGTCTTTCAGCACGTACGTCAGCCTGTAGTGGTTCTGTGAATTATATTTGTCATGCTGAGGTGCCCTTATGCCCAGCCTGTTGTCGGTGATGAAAAGCTTCGCAGTAGCCTCCGATCACGAAGAAGCTTGGCTGTCACTGACTTCTGTGCCACAAGCCATAAAATTATTATATTCGTCTTCTTGTTAGAGCTTTCTTGAAAGAAGCAGCTTCTGCAGGAGCTTCTGAAGGAAACTCTGGAGTCATTGATCTCAGCCGCTGATGAGGCAAGGTTTTATAAGCTCCTTCTACGGTCTCAAACTCTCCAAGTGTTGGCAGGAGCCAGAGTTCTTCAAGGAGAATGGCCTACAACAGGTGTGGCCGCTGCTGCTAGAGATGTGCATCCCGCCTTGAAGTAAGACGAGCTGGCCGTGATCATTGCATCCTTCTGCAACTTCCAAGACCAGAGGCAAGGCTGACAGACAAACCCTGGCCGGAAGCAAGCGCTAAGGCCGTGCTGATCATTGGGGTGATGCCCAAGTCCGGCACAGTGACCAGACTGCATCACGGACACGCTGTGCGAACCTGTTGGCAATTTCAAAGTCAGCTTTCGCAATGAGCATACATGACGGATACCGTCAGCAAGGCCAGCTGGATATGGAAGGGTACTAGGCATCTGGAGGTGTGTACACAGAAGGCACAGGAATTTGTTAGTAAGGTGCCATGGAAGCAGCGATGTCCTTCTTCGAGGGTCTCTGCGAGGATTTCTGCAAAGCTGAGGCCAGCCTGTGTGACCTTTGGGAATCTAGGAATCTCTAGGGATGTAGAGGGGCTACAAAAGGATTGTAGTGGTCCCTCTTGCGATGTTGGTGTGAAAGCACTTGGCCAGGGGCAACCCTTCCTGGAGCAGCTCATCTTGCTCAACCTGGAGTGGATGTTGGAGGTCGAGGAGAACGTGGATACCTGGATTGCCGGCGCAGACCAGGACTGATTTTTGCTGCAGTCTGATGCGCGAAAAGCATGCGCATGTCTCAGCTTTCACACGGTCCTGAGATGCCCTTTCGCTTTGAGAAGTCTTTGCTGGGTAGCTTTTGGAGGAAGAGGAGGACATTGATGAAGACCTTGTCGACATCGGTGAAGAAAACATGGATCGACTGGCCCAGCAGTGTGCTGAAAAAGAACCCTGGGCCGTATTCAACTAGAACCGATTATCCCGAAAGCAATCAGTTCGACGGAAGGCATGGACGTATCTGGCTGTGTTCTAGATGCTGCAGTTTGTTGGTGCAGTGTAGCTGCTGTGATGTGGGTGTTGTGTAGGTGCTGTGGCTTTTGGTGCGGTGTAGGCGTCTGGTGAGAAACCTTAGAGCTAGAGCACGACATTCCCACAACTTTCCATCGAAGAAGTTCCCCTTCGAGCCTGGGTCATGGCCCTTGGTGATGCAAAATGTAGCCAAAGCCCGCGGTTCATCGCTACGAATCAAATAGAGGCGGGTGTAGGTTCTCTGGTGTACGTCGTGCGGCGTGAGAATTCAGAGAACGTTCCACGCGCCGGCGAGCCCACACGCTGAACACAGCCAGAGGGTCGTCGATTCCAAACGGAATTCTCGGGACGCTGCACGCGCCAGCGCTGCCACCCGCCCAAAACAGCGAGAGGGTCGTCGATTTCAAAGAGATTTTGCAGGATTCTCCACGTGCCAGCGAGCGCTACCGCGTGTTCCACAAGGAACTCGCAAGAAGCTTCGCGCGCCGGCGCTGCCAAGAGGTTCGTCGATCCCAAGTAGAACTAATTCTCAAGACGCTCCACGCGCCAGCGCTCCTTCATGCCGAAACAAGGAGAGGGGTCGCCGGCGAAGTTGTGAATTTTCACAGCGCCACAGCGAGAGCGTTTCGACACGCACGATCCCCCCAGAGGGTTTGCCGGCGACCTTGAACATTCGCACGGTGCCACAGCGAGAGCGTTTCGACATGCGCGATTCCAGCAGAGGTGTGCATCCCGCCTACCCTCGCCGAACCCATCCCAGGCTAAGAAATAAGATAGAATACAACAGAGGCGGTGTCGGTTCTCTGGTGTACCAACGTGGTGCGGTGTAGCGGTGTAGGGGCTGCGGCGTGGGTGGGCGGTGTAGGTGCTGTGGTGTACGTGGTGCCGTGTACCTGCCGTGGAGTATGTGAGCGGTGTAGGTGTTGTGGTGCACTTGGCGCAGTGCATGTGAGCGGTGTAGGTGTTGTGGTGTAAGCAAGGCAAGCTTTTTTGATGAAGAACCCTTCGTGATGCTTTCGGGAAAAATGTGTACAGAAAGCTCTGAGTTTGGGCTCTTGCTACGCCTGCATGAGAGATCTATGTGGCCATACCTTTGTCATAAGGAGATTCTGACATTTGGTTTCTAGTTCAGGGTTGCAGGTGGCCAGTAGGTGACCATTTGTTTTCCTTGAGGGGCAAAATCAGCAGGCCTTGAACGCACTATTCTTCACCTGTTCAAAGAAATTCACAACGCACTCAGAATTCAATCAGCGACGAAATGGCATTTGAGATCTAGGCATACAGGATGAAGAAATAAACATGTATGCACATAAGCTACTGTACAGTCTAAACTTGACGGGGTTATATAGGGGATTATCCAGGGGAGTATTGTAGGGGCTACTAAGGGGGATACTAGGAGTTTAGACTTGTTTAGTCACATGGAGAGCCAAGGATGCCCTGGAGGAGGCCTTCATGCCCACTCTCTTCAAGGTTCTTAGAGCAGAGCTTTGGCTGGTAAACAAATGTGGGGGTTCCCATAATTAGGGCACCATTTCGGGGGGGTCCCCATAATGAGGATTATAATGTATCGGGGTCTATAGTGGGGTCCTCCTATTTTGCGGAAAGTGCCATGTTTGCAAAGAAATGCAGCCCGCATGTAACCCTCGTGCAGAGTTGTCAACTCTGACATTGTACATGTCTTGTCACGGCAAGATCAGCACTACAACAAAGGTACAAGCTGCACCCACCAGCTCCTGGAAGCACACAAGATCCTGCGTCATGGCGGTTTCGCAGGCACGGGCGTGCCCGCTATTACTTTCTCCATGTAGGCGACCTGTTAAAACAGGGAGGGCTGTTCTATATTGTGTGTAAAAGCTGCCTGCTCAGAGTGAACTGATGCATCTGCAGATCCGTATAGAAACAACACAGGTGGGGCAATAACGACACGAAACCAATCAGCAACAGCCCCAAGCTGCCCAGCACTCCAGCTGCTGCGCTTTGTACCTCAGTTTGCCCATCAAGTGAGCCATCAAGCAACTACTTTCATCCGAATGGCAAGTCTGTGCCCCCATGCAAGCGAAAAGACTCTATAGTTGTAGGTCCAGGTAGTTGGTAGAGCGCGTGTCAGAAGCCCTGGAGTTTCGGCTAGTTTTTAGGATTTTTCTGCATTTAGGTAAATGAACCTGGTCGCACGCAAGGCGCTTCCGCTTTCCTGCCCAAAGCCTAACATGGCTAATTGCTCCGATCACAAGAGCATCCATGCCCAAACCAAAATACCGTCCATGACTCCTTGCATCTGATCACCAGAGCAGCAGATAATCCTGGGGACAATACTAGCAGACAAATCTTTCAAGACAAGAACGCTGTCACTCGCCCGCACTGCCCGAACAGCCTGGCCCGGTTCGGGCAGTGTGGGTAGGTGCGGGCAGTGCGGGCAGGTTCGAGCGGGTGGGCGGGTGAGGGCGGTGGGGTCCGGAGTCTCGCCGGGGTCTTTTCACATTCTAAAGAACTCCCTCTGGGGAACAGATCTTTGCTTTATCCTATCAAAGCAGGTGAGCACAGCTTGCTTCTGCTTCCTTTTGCTTCCCTTAATGGGACCTTACTCAAAAAGTCTACATGCCCACTGATCCCCATAAGGGCCCAATATGTACGTACCTTCTTATACAATACTCTAATAACATGTCAAGTGGCCAATGCAAGGCTCAGAATCCCACATTTCAAATCCCAAACTGAGTGTAACAGGGCGTATGCACGGGGTCCCGTTAACCGGAACATGCATTGCGCGTTGTTAAAGGGGATTACCTATGGAGTTCCCGGGAATATCATGATTTTAGGCTGATGTAGGGATTATGTGGGTCTCACAGGGGGGCTCATGTGGGGTTAGTAGCTGTTGTGAGATCTGGTCCCGCAGCACTCCACAGCGTTACGGCCGCACGTTCCGAGTAACATGGTGTTGACACAGTATTACGAGGCTTGGCTGGCAAAAGCAGAGCTCTCTTCAGGTTCATCTCATGCAGATGTGTGCACATAGGCTAGCTGTACTGGAGAAGTTGTAAAGCAGCTCTGCTGAGCCTAGACTGCACGGTGGCATAGAGAGGTACACGCCCCTAGTCTGAGCACCTGGCCCTACCCAACAGCTACCTGCAGGTTGTGGAGTACATTCAGGAGGAAGCCTGGGTGGACCAGCATTCTGGATGCAGCCAGTACTGGTTTTTGGCGTCTTTGTTGCGTTTGTCCACAGCCAACTTCCTTGATCACCAAGACCCTAGCCAAAGGCTCGCGCATACTGATCTAGAGCAGTGTGCTGTTCCGCTTTGCATCATTTCGTACCGTACCAATCAACTTTCCCATGCTGTGGGCAGATGCATGAAGCTGCACATGTTCATGCTCAAAATTGACAACAGGTCCCAGTTGAACATCATGCTTCATACAGGGGGCTTACGTCCGATGGAAACAAGACAAAGACATGCTGGGGCAGCAGTTTTTTCCTGCCGGGATTAGTCGCTATGTTGTATAGACAGTTTTGAGTCGCATTCTATGGCTTGCTATGGCTTGTGGTCAGCCCAGGTGTATAGAGTTCTTGGTCCCCCACACATCACACGCGCATCCTCGTGTCCGATATTCTGCCTTCCAAGCTGTCGGGCAAACAGCTTATGATCATGATCCCTATGTTGCAGAGAGCCTGGGTTGCATGCTTGTGTACTTCCAGAAAGCCATTCTCGCTTTTGCGGATTATGCACTGTTTCTTCCTGGAATTGAAAGGAATCATGCCGAGACCTTGCTACCATTGATACTGTTGCGGCCTCAGCTGCCTTCAGCCCAGGGTGTTCCACGGCCAAACGAGAAGTCGATGATAGATGTAGGCCGTAGGCTGGAGATGATCTGAGGGGGGGATTAGATGACCAGAACATCCGGGTGGCAACCAGTGCGGCCAGTGCGCTGTCCAGCATGGAGGAGCCTCCAATTCCGCATTGCATGGCAATGAGAGAGCTTTGCAGCAGGACATGGATGAGGAAGATCTGGAGCCTCACATGGAAGCTTTGCCACTTGCCAGAATGCTGGTAAGAGCTTCGTTGCCTTCTAGAACTTCTTCGCATAACTTCCGGAAGCTGAGTCCAACCTGCCGGAGACTCACATGAACCAATAGGCATTTGCAACCTAAGGATGACGAAGCTTTTCACTCGTCTGGAGCAGGGCCAATCCCAGGCAATGCAGGAGACTTGCCTCTCAGTTACTTGGCCAGCAGAACCCAAAGTTGGGGCTGGTTGGCCCGCGCGCGTCGATGCAGCCGAAGGTACAACCCTACTTGTACGATCTTCAAGCACAACTGAGGCCATTGCAGTCGTTGGTGAAGCCGCGTCTGAGCTTTTCCTGCCCTACTATGGGCATGTCATGCACCTGGGCTTGTATAGGCACAAGACTTGGCCGCAACTTTGTTTTTGGGCTACAAGTTTTCAAGTCTCTCAGTGGAACATAGCTCTCGGGGATGTGCAAAGCGCTTAGGCCTGCTTTGAAGCAGCTCATTGCTAACTCCTCCAAAGCCGAGCAGAAGAGCCTCCGTGGCAAAGCCTTTGAATGTGCTCGTCCCAGAAGCTTCGATTGCTGATTGCGATCTGCCTGTGCTCGGAGTTGTGCGTTGTCTGGTCGCCACCTGGAGGTGCCAGCCTTCTTGGAGAAGGAGTTGGCAAGGACCCTGCCGGTTTCCATTTGTTTCCACGGAATCTGTTTGTCTAACCGCCTGCCAATGCCAAACTCTGGAGCCTCGCAGCATACCAATTAATTGCGGTCCGCTTCCGGGTCAGGAGGTGTTTGCGGCGGATGGGCATGAGATCATGCAGATCATGGTCCGGTATATCCAAGCTGGCTTTGATGCTGATGATCAGACTCGCGAATATGTCCACGAGGCCTCGGAAGTTGCCTCCGTGTTGTTTTGGTTGAAGCCCTTTACGAGCCTCTTGAAAAATGCCCCAATGTGTTGAGCCAACAAACGTTCTGTCTGTTGTTTTCCGAATCCTGAAATGGAAGCTGAGGAGTCAAAGGTATTATTCCTGATTGGGAAAGAGATTTGCTGTTCTGAATGTTGTTGGGGTAAGGTGTTGCATCCGTGATGTAAACGCAGAATGACATGAAATGGATTCGAGATGATTTGAGGCAGCTGGGCGAGTGGCCGGTGTGTTGGCGAAGGACTTCAAGCCGTATGTGCCGCTGGGCTGATGTGAAGCTTTCCATTTGGCACTGCTTAGCAGCAAACCTCACAGGTCCATATAAACCGTATAGACCATGCAACTCTTGAGGCCAGTGTTGCTGCCGAGCCTCCTGAAGGTCCTGCAGCAGCAGCCAAAAGAGGTCGCCTTGGAGGCGTACATTAAAGCATCAGTGGGGCCATTCAACGTTCATCGGGCTATTGACATCAAACGGGCCGTTTGCATTCAGCGCTGATATACATATGTATGTTCCCATCAACTATAGCCATGGTTTCTGCAGCTACACAAACACATGTACATGCATTGTCGCGCGTTCCCTCACCCCGCCCCTCGCTTGCAGTCGAGGATTTGTATTTTTTACTCGTCTGAGATCAGAAACTCTTCCCGGCCATCCTGCTGGTGTGCTCGGGGATTTGAGTGGGATTTACAGGCCAAAAATAGTTCACAATGTTTTTTAATCTTTATTGTGGGGACCCCTAAAGAGGTATCCCCCCACCCCCCCAGTTTTGGCAAACCGCCCTATAAGTCTTCAAATGGAGCAATTATCATTACTAAGGAGTCGAGTGTATTCTTGTCTTGGGATCAAACTTGACTAGCAGAGGCTGGAAAAACCACAAGAGCTGCAAACCTTTGAAGCCTCGAAGCCTCCAAGCGAAACCTCAAAGCCTCTGAAAAGCCTCTACTCTCTCGAAAACCTCACACCTGTTGAAGCCTGGAATCCTCAAGGCCTGAGTAGCTTTTGTTGATTTTCCTTGTCAGGTCTATGAAGGAGGCTCACGATATGTATGGGAAGCTGGAGACTCTCAACTTCTAAAGCTTCTCACTTTCTTTTACCCCCCGCACCCTCAAGCCTATGACTCCATAGGATTCAGGATCCCAAGGACGTAAAATGATGCAAAACAAAAGGAAGTACATGAGCCCAAGTGATTTCAGTCGGCTCCGATTGTGGTTGCATTCGATCGGCTCCGAGTGGGCTCAATCCGGGGGAGGATTGAGGCTTGAAGATTATTAGGGAGCTTTCCCAGGAATCTTGAATCTTCCACAGCCGATTGAAGCCCGGGTTCCTGAAGAACGATCCCTGGCAGTATGGCTTGCTATGATCAGAGTATGGTTGCTGTTGCTTAGTAGCGGTACGGGTACACAAATCGTTCATCTTTGAATGCAGAACCTCTTGCAGTGTGGTCAAGCAGCTTTGGGAGGAAGACGAGGAAGAGTTCACTCAAGTGCTGGCAGATGGCAAGCTGCTTGCTTGCATGCGGAATCATGCGGATCTCGGAGGACATCGGCACGCCTTTGTGGCGGTTGTGTGATGTCTGAGGTTGATAGGCTTGAAAACAGCAGTGCTAGACGAGATGGCGGAGACATTGACGCTAATAGCTTCGCTGATGGGGGTATGCATCTCAGACTGGTGCAGTCTCATTTGCAGTCATTCTGAAGACTGCAGCAAGGCCTTAGAGGAGGAGTTTGTAGAGTTCCTCCCGGACACCTGCCGGCAACTGCTGGACACCCAGTGCATGGGATGTCAGAATTGCGTTCTTTCCCTCTACGCGTCTTTTGTCTTTCCCAAATCTGCCTTCCCTCCCTCCTCCTCTGGGTGCGCGCAGTTGCTCACTCTGCTGACTCTCCTTGTCTTTGTGTTTTTGTGCTTGCCAAGGATGCCGCTTCTGGATTTCCCAGTCTCAGAAGACGTGCAGGCCGCTAGGGCAATGATGCTTCAGAAGATTCTCTCAGGGTAAGTGCTTGTTCCGTCAGGACAAAGCAAACGCGACTTGGGAACACGTTTGGTGCCTGGTGTCTCAAGCAGACTATTCTCTCCCTATCATCGAAATCTTGGGTGGTGTTTGATCCAAGCCGCGCCTGAGCTGGCCCTCAAGGTGGTTCACTGCGCGAGGACCGCTGCTGAAAACGGCAAGTGCGAGCCAATGGTTGCTGGATACTTGGATGTTGCTAGCTTCATTCAAGTTGTACTTGACAGCGCCGCATCCGTTGAGGTTGGTCAGCTTGTGGGCGAGTTCCTCAAAAATACAGCTCGAACCTGAACGTCTGACAGTGCACACTTTTCTTGTTTGGGCCTGTTGAAACATGTTGGCATCGCCTCATTGATCCATTGCTCGCATGAGTTTTTTCGACCCGGTAGCAGTTGGTGCTTGTATGTACTGAATGATCCGAATGCTAGCCAAAATTCCTGTGCAACCCTATGCCTGTGCTAGCAGCACTCCACATGATTCCTTGCTTTCTCAGCGAGCAATCGAAAGCCTGAGCATCAGCCGACCGAGGTTGCCATGATGACAAAGTTTCCAGGTGACAAAAAGGATCAGGGTCCAGCAGCACTGTCTCAGCTGCAGGCCGGAAGGGCCAGGAAGAGCCACCTGGGTTGAAGTGAGTCTTCTGTTTTGTTGCAGGGCCAGGCCTCTGCTATGGCTGGGGTCATCAAGAAGGCCTTGCGACAGCTAGACTTCGTTGAGCAATCCTGGAAAGATCTGGTCGACAGGCGGGCCGGAAGGTCCTTGCAAAGCAGGATGTCATCGACCTGGTGAAGGCCAGCTTAATGCAGTCGCGTGGAGTTCTCATCTGTTTGACAAATGGTTTCAGGTTCTGGCCATGCTGCTTACGCAAGTGAAGATCGAGGATGAGCCTGCCAGGGGCTCGGGCAGGGAGTCCAAGCGACAGACTTCATTACATCTGAACCCCTCAGGCTGAAGCGGCTCCTAAGAAAAAGAGCGAGGGAAAGGCCCAATGACCTTGTCTCTTCGATATCGACTCGTTGAGTAGTGGCGTCTCGGGGCAGGCTCATGACAGCGACGAAGAGGAGAGCGACTCTGAAGAAGGCAGATTATTGCATCCTATCACCGTCTGTTGCCGCCCTGGCAACATGAGCATGCCGGCAAGGCATCTGCGGATGTCGCATGAGCATCTGTGCAGGCTCTGTGAGCCGCCAGTCCGTCCGCTTTAGCTTGGTGGATGTCGCTGGCGCACTGATGCGTGCTAGCCGGGAGGAATTTGCGGAGGCTGGATTGAGAGCGAGAGGAGATCTGCACTTGATGTGACTTGGTCCAGTGGCAGTTGTCGATCTTTTTGCGCTTACTGCATGCTTCGTGCGCAGGGACAGGGCGTAGGTCAGGCAGCGACCCTTCAGTGAGCCATCAGGGCCTGAACACAGCCCGGGCCGGCCGGCGCGCAGCCATAGAGGCAGGAATTGAGAACAACCTTGAGCTGCACATGAACGGCCACGAGTCTCATGCTCGAACGGTAAATTTTGCAGGATTATACAGCCAAGGCGCCATGGCACAGAAGATCAGGAATTAAACAAAGGCCACGCTAGGCTGCCTACGAACCTAGGACCTAGGTGGATACGAACCACTTGCAGACAGGATTTGGGAAGCAGGTTGTACACTAGCGAGCTTTCCCAGTATCCCATGAGGCGGTTCGTCGGGAACGGACTTTGAAGCCGGAGCAGAAGACGGGGCGTCGCATTTGCTGATGAAGCAGCTTTGACAGGGAGGGACAGGGCCACACGGGCAACGGGAACAAAGTTTTGGCCAAGTCATGTACGATGCGCAAAGTACTGTACGACAATTGCAGCGGCGACGAAAACGATGAGGAAGAAAGACAAACATAACAACAACAATAATAATGAGAAGATAAGACGGAACGCCGCAAAGGCCAGCAATTAGACGTACACGATCTAGAAGGGAACGGTGAAAACCATGCGCGGGGAGTAATGTTTCGAAGTCAAAGTGTTGCAAAAGCTTGGGGAAGAGCGTTCAGATCTTGCACACAGACGGAGGAGTCGGATGGTCGAACAACGGAACGCGTGGCTCTTGCATTAGCAGCAACACTGTCTTGATTGCACCAGGTGGGCTTGACAGTCTTCATGGAGTCCGGGCCTTCGAAGCTGGTTGTGATTTGTGAGCAGCTGCGTTGGGTTCATGGATTAGATGCAATCCCAGGCTTGTGCGGCGTCTGCTGCAGAATGGCAGTGACAGTGAAAGAAGCCTTGACCCCTCATGTGAAAGTTTTCATTGTTGTGACTCAGAAGCCTGGCTGCTTGCGAGGTCTGGCCCTTTACATCGCAAATGAGGTTGTTGCGTGTTTGGGAGAGTGGCGGCCTGAGCGCGGAAAAGACAAACAAGCAGTGTCTGCGCTTAGGGTAGCAGCGCAGACAAATTGTTGAGCCTTGGCGACGCATGTAAGGGTTGGAATGAGCCCGAGTCATATTGTCATATTCATGGACGAGTTTTCCTCCTGTGTTTGATCACAGACATGCACAGCATTCCATTGGTCTTGATTGCGTACTACGCATGAGAGAGATGTGTAAAACAATGCTGGGTTGACTTCGGAACTTGTGTTTTAAGAAGGGAAGTAGGCATGTCGGCTTCAGTGAGGTTGAGTGTGCCTCATTGGAACACCTTCATGGAGCACGCATGTTCGAGCCTTGATGCAGCTGAGCACTGGGCGTGGCAGCGGTAGGACACATGCTGAGTTGCTGCTCACATTGGCTGAGAGGCAACAGCATCACCGACAAGACAGCCGTCATCAGACAGCAGTGGCCCCAACAAAGCCGGAAAAGCTAGGCGCAGCTAGGCCTGGCTGCGGCATGCAATGCAAGCTCGAAGTGCCACAAAATCCTGCACAAAACATGATTAAGCTTGAGTCCATTGTCTTGGTGCTGCCCGTGCTTATGCTCAAGGCCGCTTGACAGGTAGCCTGCGGTACCAGATGGGCCGCCGGGGCTGCTTGCTCAGGGCCTACCCGCCGTACTGAAGTTTGCCTGGGAGGCATCCTGGGTTTGATGTCGTGGTTGCATGCTCTCATCCTAGTGCCATTGGCTGGTTTGGTTTCGGCTGACCTTCCGGTCCATTGCCTGCATCATGAAATAGTGGGAAGCTGGAAGTTCAGCCTCGGAAGTCCAAGCACCCAGAGGTCTTCTTGTGGCCATCAGCGCCCAGACACACAAGAATTGCAACCGGGCCGTCAGGATCACATTGGCAAGCCGGACAGGGAACTGGTCGTCGCTTTGAAAGATCCTAATATCGCAGAGGCTGACCAGCAACAAACGGGGACTTGGACCATGGTCTATGATGAGGGCTTCGAGGTTAATATTGGCAACCACAACTTCTTTGCGTTTTCCAACTTCACGTTTGCGAAGGGCGGTGATGGGCATCATTTGAGGCAAAACATCTCCCACTGCGACCAGACCATGGTAGGTTGGTATCGGAACAAGGACCGCACACAGTTTGGCTGCTACTATGCCAGCAAGATCCTCTCTGAGGACGAAGTACGAGCGATGGCATCCACGCGGGAAGTCGTTGCAAGAACGAAGCCCAAGACTCTGCTCTACCAGACCCAGCTGTCTCATCATCACCAGCGCCAGGCACGGACCGTCCAAGACAGGAATGTAAGAGCGTTACCAGTTACCACCCTCAATGTGCGTTATTGTGGGCAACGTGTGGAAGTGCATCGCAAATAAGAGGGATGGATTGAGCTGAAGTGACTACTCCTGATCGGAGCGCTTAGGAGACTAGTCGACTCCAGAAGGGCTTTGCTGAATAGGAAAACTGTTTTTCAGGCCTGCGCGGCTTTGCACGGCTGAATCGAGCCCGCATGACTATGCTTCACATTTGGATGCCGTTCTAAACCCCC
>CAJNIZ010013714.1:37812-50226 GCA_905231905.1 Symbiodinium pilosum
CTAGAATTTAGAACAACATCCATTTCATTTATCACATTTGAGTCACCCCAGCATGGGACGAAAGGCAAGCCAAAATGACAAGTAGTCCTACTGGGGCTAGGTGGACACAGATGAAATGCTATGTCAAATCAGAAATCGGAAGCCTTGCACTGCGCGTCGCGAGGTGGTTGACAGGCTGACTCAGAGAATTCAAAGCGAATCCTTGAAATGGAGTGTGCGACCAATGGAGAAGTGGAATGGCTTGTCCATGCTTCAGGTGAATAGCTATGCTGGTATCAAGCGAGACAACCGTGCAGGAGACATGTTGAGACAACATGGTGCATCATACAAGCAGGTTGCTGGACATGTAAAGCGTCGGAGTTTCCTGCAAACGGGTGCCTCCAGAGCTGAACTGCCTGAGTCCTGGGACTGGTCGGACGTGGGAGGTCGCAGCTTCCTGGAACCTGTCATGGACCAGTCTGAATGTGGAAGCTGCTATGTGGCTTCCGCCATCCGCATGCTTACAGCCCGGCACAAGATCAAAACGAACGACACTGAGGCGGTGCCCTGGCTCTTTGGCGGCAGATTTGCTGATACCGCACAGGTAGCCAAGTGCACGGAGAAGGTGCTAGTTACACCGGATGCCAGGCATGTAGGAACGCAGCTAAGCCATCATGTTACATTGGAATGCACTTACATGCTATCCGCAACAACGCATGTCGGGTCCAGCATCAGGTTCATCGTCGTATTGTGGAAGAGTATAAATACAAAGCTTTTGAGCTAATGAAATGCTGTCATGTTCGGCAAGGAAGCGGTCTAATTTGTGATCAAGACTCAGGTCAATTTCGTTTCCCTTGCGGTGCTCTGAGTACAACCAGGGCTGCAAAGGAGGCTGCTGGGATGTAATTAGATCATACCTTGTATCTTGAGGCTGCACGTGCCGTATGTCAACTTAGCCCAGGGCAGCCCAGTGATACGCATCAAACCAGTGAGCATAGCCTCGCATGCCATGGATTTCTGTATTTGGAGCTCTTCGAAGCCTGCAAAAACTGCCAAGCTCAGCTCCTCCAAAAAAAGAAAACGGAGAAGGATGACATCGGGAAGCAGAACCGTATGATAAGAAGAGGAAGGCAAGAAGACAGAAAGAACGACAGGACCGGACGTCTTCAATCAGTCTATTTGTAGCGGGAGGTATGCTGATCCAGCGAGCACAGGGGTAACTTTCACTACGTGTCACAGCCAGGGGTGGGAAAGGGCAAGCAATCGGGCAGCTGGTAGGTAGCGATTGGATGATTGGTAGTTTGTTGTGGCCAGCTACCTGAATGCATGCTTGTGTACTTACTGGTGCCCGACTTTGACCCTGGACAGCTGGGGCTCGGTGCAGTGCGCCGGCCGGTCCGTACGGGGCCGGCTCAGCCCGCAGAAGAAGAAGAAGGACGGCTTCAAATTGGGGTCCAAAGAACCGGCTGAGGCGGACAGAGCGCTGACCAGCGGGAGGAAATCAGACAGGCCTGAGAGGCAGAGCTTCAAAGCCCCGGCTCACGAAGGCTGCCAAAAGTTAGGAGGATCCCCAAAAGCCCCAAAACATCCCAGAACAAGAATGCGAAGAGGGGAGAAAGAAGCCATGGAGCAGACTATAGGCAGCAGACAGAGGAACCAGGAAACCCAAAACAGTACAGCAACAGCAAGCAGAACCAGGGCTAGCAGGAGAAGATCTAGACGAAGAAGGCGAGGAAGAAATGGGGGAGGGTCAGATCCCTTCTGGCACTGTGTGGTTGCCGAGAGAGAGCATCTGCAGCGGGAGAAGTCGCCGGACGATGCAGAGTACTGGAGACGTGTTGTGGTATGGCGGAGCAATACCTGCAGCTGCCAGTCCCCAGACCCCGTTGCTACATGATGGAGGAAAACAGGAATCGATACACCGCCAGCCCGACTTGAGAGTTTCTCCGGGCATCTGAACTCGGAGGTTAGGAGTGACAGGAGTGGTCACACCAGAAGCAAGGCTCTCGCCAAAGGGGGGCCTGCAGAGGTAACACGAGAAAGGCGGAATACCAATGAGGAGACGAGATGCTCATCCACTTTCATTTTGATAGTGGATCCAACGGCACTGCTGGAACACGGGCCCCGTGACAGGCTGCAGGCTTAATCATGTGCAGGGCACCGGCAAGAGCGGATGTTTGCGAGGCTGTGAGGAATGTTCCAACGACTTACTTCCAATCACTATAACAATACAGGACGGTCATCACCACACTTGAGCTGTCCCCTATGTCCCCTACTGCTTGGTAACCCTCCACCATTCCACTTTCATGGTTTCAACATCCCTGTTGTGTATGGGCCCGGCCTCCGTCAAGTTGCCCCCCCAAGAACTGAAGCTGGGTCAGCAACTAGTGTCAACGTACCGTTGACCGCACTTAGACTTACAACTTTCTAAGTTACATTGGCTAGCACTCGCCTTTCCTGAGCGCTGCTCACGCGCATTGGGGCTGCCTATCATCTTTTTGAAAGGTGCTGAACTCCCCACCCCAACTTGCCCGCGGGATTTTGCAGCAAATGCAATGCTTGGCAAACCATATAAGGAGCTGAGTGTATTTGAATGGTTTTTGTGTTCGCCCATGTTTTGCAGCGTTGTGCACATGGGGGAATGCTCCTACCAACCCCTCTGCCACTCTTATTGGCAACCACAATGCCTAGAAGCAAGTTATCAAGACTTTACAAGGAGCTAGATGTTCTCATCTTCATGCATGACTTGCAAATGGAGAGGGCTGCGCCCCCAACCCCTCCGCTACGTGTTGTGGCAAACGCAATTCGTGGCAAATCTTGTCAACACTTCCCAAGAAGCAAAATGTTCCAATTTTCGTCAACGTTTTGAAAGAGGGGAGGCGCACCACCAGCCCCCCCAAATCCTAGCAAATCCTATCAAGACTTAGCAAAAAGCTGATGCAGAGGATTGCATCAGCCTTTGAAGAGCCCCAAATGCTGCGACGAGCTCCGATCAACCCTAGCCAATTTTTGTTGATCCCTGTCAGTTTATTGGACCACCATTCTCAAACTTGTAGATTCCTTTCAGTGTTTGCTGATCCCCCAGCCTACCATCAGCTCTTTTAAGAGCGCTAAGCAATGTAAGGCTACGGTATCCTGGCGGCCAAATGGTCACAAGAAGTTGGTCTTTTGCCTGCTGATTGCATGAGGCGCGGAAACCATGTGACTTGCAGTCCCCTACCTGCTTGACCCAAAATATCTAGAATCTAGAACAAGATTTCACTGCATCCCCTGCATGATGCAGTGCAAGTCGGGCATGCAGCAGGTACAGCACAGAAGGAAACTGTGAGCTGGAGTGTGACTTGAAGAGTCTGAAAGGCAAACGTTATCGAGCTGATAATCACAGATACGTTGGCTCCTGGTATGGGGAGCATGGGGACAAAGTGAATGAAATCAAAGCAGAGCTTTTCCACCATGGGCCTCTCATTCTTGGCATCGAGCCGGGGGAGGATTTCATGTGGTATTCAGATGGGATCTATCGTTCCCCAAGCTCCAAAGGCGCCCTCCACCCCTTCAGCAGCTCCGACTGGGAGAGAGTGGACCATGCCGTGCTCTTGGTTGGATACGGTGAGGAAGGTGGCCAGAAGTATTGGAAATTGCAGAACAGCTGGGGTGAGGACTGGGGTGAGAAAGGTTTCTTCCGGATTGTCATGGGTACCTCGGCAGCTGAGTCCAGCTTTTCTGTCAGAACTCATAGCCCATGGCGCCAGCTTGACGATGCGCTCAGGCGAGAACGACTCAGGCATTGAGTCCATCCCAGAAGCGGCAGATGTGGTCGTTGATGAGCAGGACGGCAAGCAGGTGGAGAGCCTTTTTGCCCAGCATCCTGGCCGGACCTAATCTTAGAGGCATTAAGGCAGTTCTGAAGTAGCAAGCATCATGTTCATGAGCACGCTGTAAATTAGAACAGGGCACCTCCTTTCACAGCAGAGTAGATGAACGGGGTCACAACTGATTCTCCTCGCAACACCATTCCAGCAACTTCGACTCTCACGAGGCTTAGAGGGTGGGCAGGGTAGCACCATATCGAGTCTGCCGTTTTGGAGATGTCAGGGGTTCGGCGGCTCTGCCCACTGGATGTCTGAAGATATCTGAAAGGGTTTTTTCGGTGGTGCCAGTAGTTGATTGGCGCGAACGGTTTGTGTTCTCATCGTGGATGCGTTGGATAGACTGCGGGACCCTTTAACTTTTAATTCAATTTCTGGCAGAAACTGCCAGGCAAACAAGTGGGAGGGCAGTGGGCTGAGCAGGTTTTCAGCAGTTTTGTGGCCAGCAGCGGTCCAGCCCCTTCCTAGCATGGGGCGAGACCTTGTGAAGTTGAGGGGAGCTGCGCATGGGAACCAAAAGCTTAGGCATGTTTTGAGCCCAAACCTTAAACCCTCAACCTTTTCGCGAGTTTTCACTAAGAAAGGATCAACACAGATCAAGAATCTTTCAAGCTTGATTCAGACCACTTCTTAGACTTTTCCCGCAGCCAGGATTATTTCAGGAAGCTCATTGTTTTTACGTGCACAGTGTCTCCAAGGATCCACTGTCATAAGGCCTGTGCTTCTTGGGCTTTCAGCAAAGCTTTTAGCAGCTCGTTTTCTTTCTAGAGGCTGCGGGCTGGAGAGGGCCGGTCCCAATCTGCTATGGATGACGAGCTGGCGCTAGCTCGAAAGATCGAGAGAATTCTCGAAAGCAAGCTTCACTCCAAGAAATGAATTGGCCATGCTTTGAGCCTGCTGTACATAGTGTTGCATGGTGTGCAACAAACCTGCAATCGGCCAGCATGGTGGTAGAGCGCAGAAGGTGTGCAATTCAAGCATGCAGAACACATACAAAACCTTGCTGCTTTTTGTGCTTGCCGCAGCGCACTGGATGGTCTTTGCCTCGACACAGTTGTTTTTCAAGGCACTCAGCCAGCGTGATTGGACACGGGTCCCAGCAAGCAATCTTTGCCAAGCCCTTATGGAACCTGCTTTTTGCTGCTATGCCTACCCACATTTTATCTCAGGAAGGGTTCGACTGAGGAGAACGCAAAGCTGTTGATTTACATGGGTTTCCACTTAAGGCACAGATCGCTCCGTTGGCCGCCTCACAACTGGCGCGCGTCTTGGCGAAGCATGGTGAAAGGCTGGGCTATACTTCTGTGCATGTGATGGCGTGTACGAATGTTTAAAGCGACCAGGCATCGAAGACGTCGAGCAGTCAACAGTGAGGCACGTAATGACTTGTTCTGGTCATGCATATCTCTTCAATGCTGTACTGCTCTGTCACTGCCCTTCTGCTGCGCAGCGTGCCACGCACCACTTGAGGCATCATCTTCTCTTCCATACCTTTAATATGAGGCATTTCATGTACTTGCTCTCTACTTTTTCCAGTGCGGTTTGAACCTCTGCTTGTTTGTGCGTCCAGGCCAAGCAGGTGGCAGCCGCTGTCGACGCGTCCATTTGGGCACTTGGGATGATCTGCGAGCACCAGGAGCGTTTCAAGCGTGCTCACTTGTAGATCCGATGCAGACGTCTGTCCCTATGCTGAATTGGAAGCAGGCCACATTCAGCACACGTTTTTTGATGCAAGCCATGATCATGTGCAAACAGATGCAGGAGAAGAACGTCGGAGGCGATTCCACAGGTGCTTGGCAGATGTGGCTGTCCACAACCCGGCTGTGGTGGATGCGGGTTGTCTCTGCCTTTCCTTGGGCTTGGCCAAGCTGAGGTCCCACATGCCGCCGCGCTATGACAAGGAGATTGGCCAAAAGGTTGGCTCCTGAGTGACCGCGACATGGCCCGAAAACTTAGAGAGCAGCGTTCGCTGTCCGAAGGCGAGCGCTCAGCTCTTGGAGCTCGTGGTCAAGAACCATCCTGCTTCAGCCCCAGGGTCCTAGCTGGTTCCAGCTGGGTTGCTGCAAAGTCAGTGCTATGCGGAAACTTGTGGTGATGCCCCGATGCCCAGGTGGTCACTGCGCCGAAGCAGCTGCCAAGAGTGCGGCCTCCAGCATTGTGCAAATTACGGTGCAGGATTTTTGAGCTGTTGAGAGCAGCCAGTCAGAGGGACGGCCTGATTTCATAGACGCGTGGACTGCCTGTGGCGTTAGGTCTTGGCCGTCTTTGCAGACGTCTACAAGTCTACGACTTGTTGCTTGCAATTGCTTCGCAGAAGAGCTTTTGCTTGACCTCCCCAACTCGCTCATGAGCGATTTCTGGCAAGCTTGACCGAGGTCAAAAAACTCAAACTCTGTCCTGGACAAGGATGCAACTCTTCTATCCCAAGCCTTCTGGGCAGCAGTCACTCACTAACGCAGTTCCTGCTGATCACATTTCTGGCTCTGGATGCAGGTTTAGGATGTCCGAGGGTGTGGGCACATGTACACCCTAAGTGTACTCTAAATGATCGACATCCCAGAGCCAGTTTCACGACGGTCTTTCGCAGTAAGACTTGATGGCTTGGTCTCCGCTGTTCTGAGCGGATCTTATCACGCCTGGCAGTGCCGCTTTGTTCCTTCTGCGGGGCCCAGCGGCTTTGTGATTCTACAAACTCTTGTTTGTCACCTTTTTTTGAAGCTTATGATCAGAAGATAGAAGCAGGCGATTCGCATCCGACCCCGTCTGACGCCTCTAGTTGAGGGGATGCTCAGTGCTCAAGTCTTATGGTGTCTGCGACCTAGTTTACCATGTTACTGGCGGCGTCACAATTGAGGCCACGAGGCAACCTACCAAGCTCCCGCGAAATCATATATGATTATGTGCCAGATCAATGCATGGCCTAAGTTTGCAGGAAGTGGCAGCTGCTGTAGCACGAGCAGGAGAAGGGCCAGCACGGTCGCGCTTACGGGGAAGCACACACGTCGGAATTTACAACATTTGGAGCCTTGCTCAGCCAGGTCAGTGAAGAGCTTGGCTGCAGATCTCCCAGAGAGGCACCAGATTCTTCTTGTGCTGCAGTTGCTAATCCCAGTTAGAGACGGATGATGACGGATGCACAATTGATTCGAAAGTCATGGCTGCTTGCATACTGAAGCACACTGAATGCCGAGTGCTGGGATGCATTGATATGCAACGGTCTGGACGTCCTGTCCGTTGCTGTTGGACCAAAGTCTCAGTCCGTAGTTGGCGAAATACTTGACCTATGGGCACCTGGTCCACGAGAAGCTCGGTACAATTCAGTGCAACAGAGCATGGTGTGGGTCACGGCAGCATTTTCTTCCGAAGCCTATCCCACTCGAGGATGTGTGGGGCTGCTTTGCGGCATATGCGCATGTGAAGCGGCTAGACATGTGCTGATCTCAGTGCCTGAATGAGAAGGGTAAAGGATTCAGGCAAATACCGAAGAAGGCTCCGTTTTGCAAATCAGCGATTCAGGTGCTGGAGCAGCGGACGGATAACGAAAGCTTTGTTCCAGAAAGGCTAAAAGCTCAGTTACTCCTGCTCTTGTGGAACGTTTGGTTCCTTCACAGATCTTGGCCAACACGGCTACAGGGGATAGCGAGCAGGATCATACTAATGATCATTCATGTATGGCTATACGTATCCCGTGCAAAGGGAAGCTTACTGCGTTCTAGGCCATTGGGTAATGGCAAACGGGACAGGCATACATTCGAATGGCTTCCTTGTGATGCACAACCCGTTCATTGCGGCCAAGACTATTTTCACCAGGCCCAGAGATCTGCCTGAAGCTGCGCATGCCAACATGTTTCTGGACCGGGAGGTGTACCAGCAGTTTCAGACGGCTGAGGAGATCATTGCAGCTTGTCCTCTTCGAAACTATAAGACCAAGCATTGCCTGACCTCCGCAGCCGAGACCGTTGGTAGAAGACCGCATCATCAGGAATACATGCGTAATTAAGATTCCAAGTTTTCAGGGTAGCCCCGGGCTTCCTGGTGTCAAGGTCATGGGTTGGTGGACCGAGATAGCAGCCTGTCCGCAGTCATCTGTTTGCCCAAGCAGCTTCGTGATGACTTGCTATCGAGATGAGACGAGCTGTAACGCCACAGCCTCCTCCAGAAGAACCTCTCGTTGTGATGTCTACGTAGCCTGACAGACTTAGGAACGGGCAAGCTTTGCAGCCCTGATCATGTTTGCCTGCGCTTTGAGGATGCAAAGATCTTCAGTCCAGACTATGGGCAGCCACCGAATTTGACGATGAAAGTGCCCAGTCTTCAACGGCATATGCTTGAGTTGAGAGATATCCTGCACCTGCGTGAGGATATTGGGCTGTTACGCCATAAGGATCTGGTCAAGTCTGCTGCTGAGCGTGGGGCGGTGATCTACTACCTCTTCTGGCCGCTTGGATTGAATCAAGGCTTCCTCTGCATGGAACATGCCTTGTGACATGCTTTGTGACAGGCAGACTGCCTTGTCAGAGCAGATGGGTTACCCAGTGACAGAGCCCTCAGAACACCTGCGGGCGCTGCACCCCAACGTGAAAACGCATCCCAGCTGCACTTGCACGAAGCATTTGTGGCTTTAGTGACGCAAGAGGTCCCGACAGCATGCTGTCAATGTTGAACACTTGCCATAACTTGCCGTTGGCCATATTTCCGGATGGTCCCATGGCTCAGGCTTGTGGATACGAGCCGATCTACGGTGTGGGCCTTGCATGACCACTCGGGGCATGAGTGTATGTCTGTGACATTTTCTTTTGTTTTTGTCTTTTTGGGAAGCTTCTATTACGAGATCGGCGTGGCTACATGAGTAGATGTGTTTAGTCATTCGTAATGCAGAAGTATGCAAGATGGCCGTCTGGTCAGATCTGGTCAGGTCACGGTGCTGTGGTCGGCGCACATAAAGGTAACGATCTTTGCATCTGGGCTTGTTTAGACCATTCGTTTACCGCATACGCAACTGTTCTGATAGTCGATTACATCAAAGACGTTGATGACTATTCTCGATGTGAGCGATCGTCTCGGTTGTCAAGTATTCAGACCATCATCTGAATCTGGGGTCTCAGGACCGTCGATTGGCCTTTGCTGGTGGCATTGACTTCGCACGCTCGCGCTTAGATTCAGCGAGGCAGGTTGCAAGATGTTCTATGCAGTTGTGATGTGCGCCCAGTGTTTGCGGTGTTTTGCAAAGGCATCTGCTACCAGACAAGGCTTGTCGCTGTGCTAGTGATCTTGTGCTGATTAGTCGCAAATCGTCGTGCTCGAATGGGAGGCTAGAACTCCGGTGCCCGAGAATCTGGAACATGGACAGCACGGATATTCGAAGCCCTGGCAACTTGTCCCATCAAAGCTCAGCGTCTGATCTGTGCAACGATTGCCGTGCTGACGTGGACTGGATGAAGCCATGGTGCTGTGAATCAGGGAGGACATGATGGTGAAGTTTACCGGTGATGCAGCCGAAGACCTGGCGACAGCGCAGATCTTAATTGGGTCCTCATGCTGTCTCCCACTGTCAAGCCTTATCCCTGCTGCTTTCAAAGAAACCTCTTGATGTCTCAAACCCAGCTGTTTTGGCTTGGACTTATGCAAAGGTGGCGGTCGAGAGATGGTGGACATTCTGCGAGTGACTTGTCAAGAGGAGTTTGGCTGGCTTTGTCGATCTGGCAGCTGCAGAGATAGACCGTGCCGCAGACCGGGAGAGGAGTGATGGACTCTCTCACGCGCAGGAGAGGAGCACAGCTAAGGAGCCGTACAATCTCCTACTCCAGCGGGCCGTGCCTTGCTCGCAACATGAAACGGAAGTTGACGGGAATCGCCATTGCAAGTAATATGTTGAGCAGGCTGGACTCAAATGCAGCCAACTGTCGGCTTGCGTTTCCACAACATACGAAATCCTGCGCAGGAACAATGGTCATGGGAGGCAGTTTTGTGCCTAAGGTGCAAGGACAAGAACAGGCCGCGGCCAACTTCCTTGGGCGCACTCTCAGTGAAGCTCATATCGAAGGCAGGACATGCTGACATGCTTGGACATTGCAGGCATGCTGTGAACCTGGCAAGGCAGAAGGCACAGAGAAAGTGAAGCTCACGGTTGATGGCGGCTACAACCAGCTGGTGGCGCTCACAGACTCTTGCAAAAGAAGCCTTAGGGCCGCTTTTAACTCTGAGGCAGCGAAGCTGACGGCTCCTGGCCATTCTGCTGTGCTGGAGCTTGGCTCCCGGCGGGATTTGTCCAAGCGGTCCTTGCTGAAGATCCGCGTTAAGCTTTCAAAAGGCACCGGCAGACTACTCCTGAGTGTGTGTCACTAGGTGGTTTCATGATCAAGGCACCCTTGCAACCCTATCAGAAGAGCTGGCTTAAAGAATGGCCTTGCAGAGGGCCTGCTGTTACTTCACTTGATGGAGGCGGCCTCTTTGACGATCCTCTGCCCTCATCCGGCTTCAGTGCAGGACTTATCACTTATCACCCTCAATAGAACTGTGATTGCGGCAAAGATGAACATTGTCCCATGCGGGCAGGAGATGCTTGCAGTTTAGTTCATGGAGGGAGCAAAGCTACAGGAATGCTGTCGAAGGAATGCGAGTGCAAGGCCCTGGCTAATCTGGACTCCATGGTCCTAAATGGAGTGTGTATGCTTGGAAGGATATCTTGTGATTACTTGTGTCGGACTTGTATGTTGCGGCTTGGCCGGTCTTGCCTGTGATGTCAAATTAATGAAGCAAGCTTGGTTCTGGAATGTTCTGGATGTAGCTACCCCCGCAAGGCACCCCCAGGTTGTACGTAGGAGTACTGCCAAATCCTCAAACCTCAATGCTAAAAGCAGGGATTCCGTAAATATCCAGTCAGATTGTGTCTGCCGTCTGCTTAGGCCCATGTAGTACCCACTAAGCAAAGGGCTTATGATTCAGGATTTAGGGCTCATCGTTCAGGATTTGGGGTCTGGGGCTGGGGGTTTGGTTGTTGAATATTTCAGGTTTAGGGTTTGGGGTTTAGCAGTACCGCGTGTGTCAGACCACGTTGGCCATGCAATCCGTGAAGGGTCGGCAAATGCAACTCCTTTGACTTGGGCTGTCGATGGTGCGCAGGGAGATGCATATGTTGCGGGCAAAAATGCGGCGTGCAAGACTGAGAAGATGATGAAGGAGCAGCTAGGCTGGATTTGGCTCCAAAGGGGGTACAAAGGTCAAACGATCCTTTCTCCGAGGTATGACCCACAGAAGCTGGCAGGCAAAGGCTGCTTTTGCCAGCACTTCTCGTGGCCGCTGCCTCGTACACGAACGGGAAAGGGAGGGTTCAGGTACGGTTTCCATGCCGGATAGCGACCCCTCTTAGACCAAGCAGTTCAATTTCGGGTTTAGGCGATTCCGTCCTGAACAAAGTTGCTTGAGGACTTGGCCTGTCATCAACTTTCGAACCAGCGTTCCGCAGGAGGTGGTCTTAGCAGGAGCGGGTGTGGTTGATCCTAATTGCATACTAGAGGCTGATGTCTCTTGCAGCTTGAGATGGCTTGAGGACACTGAGCTTAGATCTGGCATAGGGGGCCATTCAAATGAAGCAGTTGCTGGTCTTGCTCGGCAGGCGCCACGCTGCAGATCCAGCATTTGAGGAATAAAGCGTCGCTGACCTCAGTGCCTAGCTTGGATGGGTCACTAGCAGCCAAGCAAAATGCACAGTCGGATGAAGTGTTGGGCCGAATTGTTTAGCGAAGCAAGCCTGTAGGCACAGAACAAGTGCCGCCTCCTCCTCGAAGGCTTTTTCTGGGGCCTGAGAAGAGGGATGTGTGCATTGTTTGGTGGTTTGCTGCCAGTGGCAGTGACTTTGTGCTGACCAGGAAGTGACATGTGGCTGGGAGCTAGTGAAGTCGTGGCAGACATCTTCCAGGTTGCCTCATTTTCCACGTTGCTGCCTTGTGACGTAGATGCAGAACAGGAGCACCGCCGGATGATTTCCAAAGCTTCTCGGAGCGTGACTTGGCACTGGCAGCCCTGCCGGAGCCATACGGGAAGTTGAGCATCCGAGGTCTATATCGAGAACCAGTACTTCGGCAGCCGTCTGAGCAGTGCTGATTCTCGGACTCTTCCAGTCTAAGTATTCCAGCAGATTGCAGCCTTCACCACTTGTCTACGTTGCACACCGTGCTATCCCCCGTTGGCAAATGAACGTATAGAAGAATACCTCCGATTTCCTGAGTCTTGCTTCTGTCTGGCTTCAATTCATGTATTGGATTGGCATTATGACTAACTCTCGCTCAACCTGCCCTGACCATAAGCAGAATATACGCATGCTTTTCAGAGCCCGGGTGTCGCAATTGCTTTGTCTCGGGCCATTCAATCAAGCCAGGAAGAAGCGCAGTCACCACGATGCCAAGCTCTGCACAGTCATACGCAGAACGACCTAGCACATCTGCTTTTCGAAAAGATCACCACGAAGGCAGGTGAGCCTGTGTCCATTTGTTTCAGCGTCGGCCATGAACTGGTTAAGTGAGCTGATGGTAAGCACGAAAGCTGAGTGTGATAAAGTGCTTGTACAGTG